>PVJA010010105.1:0-58406 GCA_004027025.1 Myocastor coypus
GGGAGGGGAAGGGAGGGGAGGGAGAGGAGGGGAGGGGAGGGGAGAAGAGGGAAGGGGAAGGAGGGAGGGAGGGTCGAATTCTTCAAAACGTCACAACAATTTGCAGGAATATTTCACTTGCTATGACAAAGGAATCATGGGCAGAGTGCTCAGCAAACCTGCTGCCCACTCAATGCTCAAGTTTTCTCCCTCTGCCTCTACCTTTCAGAGCTATCATTATCTGCCAGCCCTGCCACCCCAACCCCGTACTGGGGATTGAATTCAGGACCTTTATTCAGTGCCCTGGGGGATTCTGTTTTATCTCATCTGCAATACTGGGCACCACACCCAGGGCCTGAGCATGAAGCTACGTCCCTTGTGCCTCTTCTATTGTGACACAAGGCTGAGCTCAAGCACCCAAAGTGCTGGAATTACAGGACTGGGCATTTTTATTATTGTTTTTGCTTTAAAATTCCTAAACTATATTAACAAACCTTAAGCAACAAGACAGATTACAAACAACAAAATAAATTTTATGTCCTCAAATCACAGGATGGTAAAGGCTTTAATACTGCAAATGACTAATACGATTGGTAGTATTATTATATGTTTGAATTCTCTCGGGCTATTTGCCCTCAGCAATTTGGCAAGGATAACCTCACCACCGAGTGTGTGTGGGTACACATTCCCACCAGACATATCTGAACATCAAGTTATCCATGCTTAAGAAAAAGCAAGAGCTACGGGTAAGAGCAAGCCCAGAGACCATCTCCAGCTTGATTTGGAAAACCGCACATTAATTTCATCACCTCTTTATCGAGTCTGCTAATAGGGAGCAAGTCAGACCTAAGCTTCTCTCTCCTCTCTGCTCCCTGCACGTTGATGGAGGTACTAATGAGCCCAGAATGAGAGCCCAGCCTGCAATACTCAGACCTACAAATGCTCAACAGCAGATGAAAACCTTCTCATTTGTGTCATGGATGAAGCTGTTTTTCGTATATATGCTTGTTTGACCCCAAACCTAAGTTAAAGCATCCATCATTGTACCCATAAACACATCTTCCAAAGTAGCATAATTAAATCCAGCAAACTGCAATTTATTTAATATTACTCAACCATAAAAAAGTGTCACTATTTTTCTCTTTATCTTTTGTCAACAGAAATTCCAAACACCTAGAGAAGGGGCAGCACATAGTAGGTGATCAATAAGCCTTACCAAATGAAATCCACAGATGATCAACTGGTCCCCTCAGCACTTCACCCACTCCCTGACACTGAAGATCTTCTAAAGCACAAATATGATCACACCTCTCAATCGCTGTGGTACCCTTTGTAGATATCTCCGCCCCTCACCAGCATGCTGAGGTCCAAAAAGGTCCTCTGCAAGACCTGAGATTTCAGAATTTGTGCTTTTAGGAAATAAAGGCTGAGCACAGAATATGGTCAGCAGTAGAGCACTTGCCCAGCATTGCATGAGGCCTTAGATTCTACCCTCAGCTCCACCAAACAGGAAATAAACCCTTATCATCCTCATCCTTTATTCCTGGGTCATGTTCCCATGCAGTAGCTGGGCATAGTGATATACCATCACCAATCAGTCACAGCACAACTCAGGCCAGCAGCCATCCTTCCAGTGTGCTTTTGGGAATGAATCTTCATGCTCAGAAGTCCCTGGTAAGCAGCAACACCAGATGCCCCCAGGCCAAAAGTGTCAGCTTCCCTTCAAAAAGCCAAAATCATTTTCTGTGGTGCCACTGATGGCAGCACAGGTGCTGAGTGGCCTTGGCTAAGATGTCCCTGGGTGTTTGTTAATCTCCTCATGCCCATCAGGAGGAGGCTGTGTGTAGCTACATGGAGCTGCACAGAACCCTTTGCTTTCCTCAGCACAGTCTAAGAGCCACCTGCTGTGAACTCAACTTTCCGACAGTGTCCTCTAGAACAGAGAATCCCCAAACACGAAGCAACCACCCCACCACCCCATGGTCAGGAAGACAGGGTGGTGCACACCTCAGTGAGAGTCCACAAGGGTGAGGATCCCAGCAGACATTGCTTCCATGACAGTCAATTCTGTAGTCACGGCGAGTAATGGAGAGTATCTGTGCTGCAACCCTCCTGGACTTCTCTTCCACTTCTCTTGGCATGTCTAAAACTGTCAGCCTTAAAAGCACAGCTGCTTAGGATTTCTCAGATAGATGTACTACTTCATTTTGCCTGTTCATTCACCCACCCAACCATCCAGTAAACATTTAGTGAAAACCTACTATATGCTCAGTATTTTGCTAGATATTAGACATCCAATTCCTAATGACCTGTCCCTAAAGCATTCCTAGTTTAGGGCCATGTATGTGTACCTTTAAAATAGGTTCTCTTTACTGCTCATTTCTAAAACAACTGAGATAGGTATAATGCTGTCCTTGGTCTCTGAGGTGAAAGTCTTCTGCACCCACCAAACCCAGGTGTTTCGGGTCACCCTTCCTCCACCGCTCTCCCTCACCATTTCAGCAGACCTACTTTCTCATGTCACTACCCTAGTCAGGGACTGATCCTTAGTCTCTGATGTTCTGTTGCATGGAAATGAAATCTTAGCTGCTAAGGTCCCCACTCCCAGATGCATAGGCACCTGTGCACTGGATGACTTCATAGAAACCAACGGACTCCACTTCTGCTAGGTCAGAGAGTCACATACGCCATACCCACCCGGACTTCAGGGCCTTTCTCCAGAACCGCTCCCTCCCCCTTCCCCCAACCTCACTTGATCTCAGGGTACAATGAGAAGCGTAGAAGAAAAGGAATTACTATTTTTTGTTCAATTACACATGAATTCAGGCCAGTAAGATGACGCCTGGTGGACTTTAGGTTGGTTCTAGACATGAGCTGTTAGTAGCCATAAATGTGCTTAGTTAGTAGCCAACCATGTGCTTGGAAAGGAAATCTTCTGTAGCCCTGCCCTCAACCTCTGGGGAGACAGGGGACAGAGAACATAAGCTCCTAGAGCCAATGATGCAATCAGCAGCAACTGTGATGGACCCTCCACAAAAACTAAAACCCATCACAGAAAGAGCTGAAGGAGGCTCCAGACCCCTCTCCTGTGCCTTCCTCCTGTGGTGCACTCTTTCCCTGATCCTAAGTTGATTCTTTATCATAAACCAGTCTTTTAGGTACAGTGACCATGAGTGCTGCTAGCCATTCAAACAAATTAATGACCTCCACAAAAGGTTTCAGGAACCGTCACTGGCAGGTCAGAAGTCTGGAAGTCCACTTACACATGGGCTCCACAACAGTTGTATCAGCCCAAGCTCTTACCCTGTGGGGTCTCCATGGACTTGAGTGGGTAGTGCCAGAGCTGAGCTGCACCCTGGATGCCCACCTGGTGTCTCAGAGAACTGACTGGTGTGGAAAAACCCAGACATTTGGTGTTGGACATGGTGTTAACAAAACAGATCATAGACCCATTCAATCTGCAATAACCAGAACAGCAAGTGCCCTCCACAACCCAAAAAGTATCATGCTTGCAGTAAGCTAGACAAAAGGGAATGATTGCTTACACTATGGAAATATAACCCTCTGCAATCTGGTGAGGCTTGTTTATGCTGATAGCTTCAGCTCATATAAAGAAAAAAAAAATGAATTAAAGTGACTAAAAACTATAAAGGACTATAAACACAATCTCTTAGATCATTAAGACTGGAGCTTTTGACAACCAAGTTACTAAAATATTTTCATCATTTGTAAACTTTCCCAGCACATATTCTCCAACACAAATAAAACAAAACAAAAGCACAGTGTTCTCAAACAAATTAGGAGTAGCATGAGAAAAAGACATGTGCACCTCCAAATACTCTGCACTGAGGTTTCTTGGTACCTAGGTCACACATTTGATTTGGTCTAAGGCATGAGCCACATCTGGCAACAATGAGCTAAGAAGTGTGGATTCCAGCTCTATACAGAAAGGCTTACATTGAAGTTCTTTGCAAATCTGCAATGCCTTACAGAAAGAAGACATATTGAGGGCCGGCCAAATAGCTCAGTGGATCAAAGCACCTGCAAACAGGCACAGGGGCTGGAGGTTCAATCCCCTGGCCTGCCCTGATTGCCCTGCCTTTGGGGCACAATAAAATGGCAACTGAGACTGGGTGTGGTATCACATGCCTGTAATCCCAGCTCTTGGGAGGCTGTAAATAGGTGGATCACTATGAGTCCAATCTAGTAGTGAGACCCTGAACACCCTGTAGACCCTTCCCTAAAATTAAATTTTAAAAAATTAAAACAATGACTACAGTTAGGGTAACAACAAATTTCACAGATTACAGCACAGAGTCAATACTCAATGCTTCTGTTAATGGACTAGGGGAAAAAAAAAAACCACATTTCATGAATGGCTGCTAATGGGAGGCTTGTTCTGAACCTCAGGTCTCAGATATGGATATGGATATGGATATGGATATTTTCAAATTTATTTACGAATTCACTCACAGGCATGACGCTTAATTCAAAACCCACAATGGGAGCCTACACAATAACTCCATAGCAGAGCATACACCCAGCACATGAGGTCCTGCATTCAATTCTCCAGCGCTGAAAAAAATTTTTTTTTACTTGTGAGTGGTAATGCCCAGTAATCTCAGCATTTGGGAGTTTGAGGCAAAAAGACTGCTATAAATTCAAGGGCAGCTAGAGTTGTAGAAGCAAGTTCAAAGTGAGTCTGCACTATATAGCTAGACCTTCCCTCAAAAAAGGCATAACCTCAGTGAATAAACTGAAATCCCACATACACACATGAATGTATGCATGAGTATATATGAATATATATCATATATATATATATATACTTACTTATATATGTGTACTTATGTTTTGCCTTTTCATATAAGCCACCAATTTTAATGTATAGGTAGACATGAGATTAACAATAACTAAAAATAAAATTGAACATCACAACACAATGTAATAACAATTGTGAGCATCACTATTCTGATGCTTTTGGATTAAGTAGAATAAGAGTTACTAGGGGATGTAGCTCAGCAGTGCAGTGCCAGCCCCGGTACCACCCACCCCCAAAAAACAAGGAAGAAAAGAAAAGTTCCTAGGATGCAAAGCCTGTGGATTGCCAGAGTCGATCTGTTAATCAAGACAGCTAAGTGAGTAATGGGTAGGTGGTGAATAAAAACATGGAGACACTGGAGAAAGGAACAACATGCATCCAAAGAAGCCTTGGCTTATCACACTTGGCATGCAATCCTATATTGGTTTACTTCTGAAATTTCCATTCAGTATTTCAGACCACAGTTGACCATGGATAACTAAAACCCTAGAGAGTGAAATAAAATTACCATCATCATTATCATTATTATTTCAGCCTATTGTGGCATTATCTGAATATTTTGTATTTGCCTAATGTTAATTTCCAATTGCCTTGTCAGCTGAACAAAATCGCTTTCATTTAAGGGCCAGCGCACACAGTTGCAGAGCCCTAACTCTGCTTCTGTCTATTTTTGCAAATACGATTATTTTCCTCAGGAGTCCCATGCATCTGCTTGCATTTTGCCTCTGACTGCGTTCACCTGCAACAGTGGGTCTGCAGCCTTGCAGCAGAGAACCAGCTGCTACGCCTGAATATTTGCTGTCTCGCCCTTGAAAAGAAAGTTTGCTGTTCCCTGCCTTAGGATATCATATGATGCCGAGCAGCCAATAAGTAAATGTCATTTTACAAGATAATCAACTGTGCTGCTTCCTTCTGGTAGCTCTGGTTTTATTTTTGCAATTGATATCTACCCAAGATTGGCCGCTAAAGAAACACAATCCCAATGGTTAAAAGTAAAAATCCTTTCTTGCCACCTAATGTGTGCCAGGGTGCACGTAAAGCCTTTGAGAGTCCTGTGAGAAGAAGAAACTCCACAGGAGAGGCAAGAAAAGAAGAAACACTGCTAGCACATTAGTAGGCTGTGAAAAACGGAAGCAGGACAAGGCTGCACATGCTGGTGCACTCCTGAAATCTCAGCACTCTCAGGAGGCTGAGGCAGGACAGTTGTGTGTTCAAGGCCAGCCTGGGCCACATAGTGAGTTGAAGGACAGTCTACATAGAGCCCCCGTGGCCCCCGCCAAAAAAAAAAGCAAAAGAAAAGAATTCCGATATAAAGTCACAGAAAAAAAAAAAAAAAACTTTTTTAAATTTTAAAAAAAGGATATAAAGTCACAAAACATCTTAATTATTTCTTAAGCACTGCTTAACAAAACAAATTCTGGATAATATTCAAGAAAAGGAATGGCGTAAAGCAAATGAACCTTTTGGATTACTTAACCAGACCGAAATGCAACTGCTGAAAAGTATCCCTGGAGACCTGGCGGGGAGGGAGAGGGGGCACCCAGCTCTGTGCACAGAAGACTCAATGGAATTTGTGTGGCAAGAACAAGACCTTGTACCCTACCCTGGGCCTACTCAGGCGCAGGAGGCTCCGTTGCCCAGCCCTCCAGCCGGAGGTCTCACCAGCTTCTGAAGAACTGTGGTCACTCCAACCAAACCCACCTTTGTCCCTCTTCACAGGGCTTAAAGGCCCCATAGCCTCATGGCCCCATTCAAAATCCCAACTGGTTCCATGGCACCACGGCTCACAGGCCCGGTCACAGAGACAGGAATGGTCCCCTCTGGCTGTGTCCAACGCCATGACCCCACTCCAACTCTTCCAGATAGGTGTGGTCCCTCTCTCTCCAGAACATGTGTCTTCCAGCCCCACTGGACTCTGAGGCCCTGTAGGGCAGAAGTCATCCTGTACACTTGGTGCCCAAGTCAGTAGCAGCTCTAACACCAAAGAGTACATAGAAAGACACTGCATGCTTTCATTTCTCAAAATAACCCCACAGGTAGACATGGTCACCATATTCCAGCTTTACAGATGAGGAAACAGACTTCTAAGTGATGCTGGAGGCCAGAGTCCACAGTAGCTGAGCCAGGATTCCCACTGGGATCTGTCTGATGCCAAGGCTAACTCCCCTAAATTACACCCCGCCTCTCACCAGGAAGGCACTCCATAAAGCCAGCTTAGTGAATAAACACAGATGATGCAAACCCTGGTCCACCTCTCCATTGGCCCTAAAGTTTAATCTTTCCACTTTGTAATTTAAAACAGCCCACCAGGGTGGTTCTATCAGCCCACACAAATGCAGGGGCTGTGGGGCTCCATCAGGGCAATCAAATGATAAAACACTCCTGGCTTTTGCTCCTAAGGGCAAGCACATCATACAGATGGCTTACACTTATTTTCCATTTTTATGAGTGAAATCATTTGCACCTTTATATTTAACAAGTAAATATACACACTGAAAAACAAACATGGAAAGGCTAGTGTGCTCCATGCGTGTGTAAAACATAGCTCCACTGGAAGTTTGGCACTGTGGTCAATGGGGACCCCCTCCTGTCTTTTACCAACACCCCCCCGTCCATGAAGGTCATGAGGAAAAAAGGAAGCCACACAGATTCCTGACTTGGAATGAAAATACCAACTCACAGAAGCATGAAGAAGGTTACCTATTGAGCTGGTTTCCAATATTTGATTACTGTAATTATATTCATACATACTTTACCACTGTTTTCTGATGTGGTTGGCAAGGAGACAGAAACTCAAGTGTTTTATTCCGAGTTTAATGTGCTTGTTTTTATGCTTACTCCATCAACTTGCTGGGGACACCCAGGAGGCAGTGGGTGAGTGATGCAGGAGGGGACAATGCACAATAGCTCCCTGTGGATGTGACGCCTGTGGAGGGAGGTGAGGCCGGAACCACCTCCTAGACAGAGGAAGCACCCATAGTAAGCAGGGTGCTCTACCAACCACCCTCCCACCGCACGCTTCCCATGACACTTGCAGCTTTCAAAACATGGCGCTGGGTGGGCGGGGACAGCACAGCTGCCTGGTGTGAAAGCCCCTTTCAAAGTCTCTGCAAGTCTCCAAGTCAAGGGGAGAAATGGACACCCAGCCACACATATCACACTCCAGGGCGACCTTGGCACACTGATCATGGTGGTCGACAACAGAGCCAGTTCTCCACCCAGGAGGGCACTCCTGGTGAAAGGGGCCATGGTGAACCACAAGAGCAGAAAGTCAGCAGTGACTCCAGGAAGGGTGGCAGCTGAGAAGGGGCAAGAGATGGCAGAAGCTGGGCCCAGGAGCCTGTGGTGCTACCAAACCACAGCAGCCAGACCACAGAGAACAGGAGTGTCAAGCACCTGAATAAAACCAGAAGCAGCTGTGGGGAGTTCTGAACAAAGTTAGGGGAGAAGCCGGGTGTGGTGGTGCACGCCTGTAATCCCAGCACTCGGGAGGCTGAGTCAGGAGGATTGGTGTGAGTTCGAGACCAGCCTGGGCTACAAAAGTGAGCTCAAGGCCAGCCTCAACTGCATAGCGAGACCCTGTCTCAAAAAGACAAAAAAAAAAAAAAAAAAAAAAGTTAGGGGAGATATCAAAATAGAGCACTTGATTCGACTAGAAGGAGGTCTTGCAAACAAGCAGTCAAAGGGGTACAGAGGCTCCAGACCCTGCTCAGATGGCATGGATGGCACAGGCTCCCACCCTGTATAACACTACATTGTGTATAAGTTCCCTGTGTAAGACTCCGAAGAAGAGGACCCAAGTCAGATCTACCCAATAGCCCATCTCCCCTCTCAGGAAGCCTGCGAAGGGCCTTGTACAAAGGCAGACAGACTTGGTCAACTGCACTCCTCTAGAAAGACCTGTCATATCATTGTGCATGGAGTATTCAATTAAAAACAGCTGGCAAATAGGATGGTGTGAAATTTTCTTCCTGAAACTGCAAACGACAAGCCCTCCTAATGGAACTGCTTCACTGTAATTCTTCACTGTAAATCAATAATTGCATCATTCCAGATAGTGTACTGGTTGACACATGTTGTGACTAATTAACTACAGTATTTCTGGCCAACAAAGATGAGTCTGGGAGGAGAGGCCATGAAACACACAGCTGAAACCACTTATTAAAGTACAAAGTAAGATTACAGACATGCAGAAGTTGCATTAATTCCCTATCCAGGTATTTCAGCTATTCCTAAAGTGCGGAGAGAGGTCCCAAAGGAGTGTGGGATGCACACATTTTCATAGGATGATTCAAACAGAACCAGCAGGCAGTTGATACCTTACAGGGGAGCCCATATCATTTTGCATCTCGCAGTCTATGAGGTTTCTGTATCAACTCTTTTGTCTCCTTGGACTGGCTACCTCTGGTTTCACTTGAAAATGCTGATCTGTATGCAGCTGGTGCTTAAAAGGAAGTGTCATGCTAGCTATCTGCCCAGTGAATTTTAAGAGTGATGCACCAGGCAACCTTTGCCCACACAACTTTGTAATTCTTTCTCAACCTCTCTGCAACCGCCTATTTTTCTAGGGCAAGGAAATGGAAATTATTTCAAGAAACAGAAAAGGTGTGATTTAAGTAACTCAGATGGTTCATTCCCCTTGGGAAAAGGCCAGGTAAAGACTTTTCAGAAATTAAATGAGTAGGGGCCCGGCAGGATGGTTCAGTGGTCTAAAATGCCTGCTTAGGAAAGCTTGGGTGGCTGCAGGGACCGTGGTTCAATCCCCGGCACCACATGCTGCGCCAGCCCTGCCCTCAGGGCAGGCTGAGCCGGCCATAAAAATAAATAAACAAACAAAAGTTCTGAAACAAGAAAAATAAATAAATAAATCTGTTTAAAAAAAAAAAAAAAAGAAAGAAAGAAATTAAATGAGTAGTGTCTGACCTCTATTAGTTATTTAAATTTAGCAGTGCCGTTAACGAATAGAGATGCCCAGCCAATGTGGGTAAGCATCAGGAAATTCCAAATGACTGAACTGTCTGGATTTCCCTCACTGTTGTGCTTGGGATTTTCCTGAGTGGTCAGCTGACATAAAAAAGTCCAAACCCAGCACAGGAGGGGCAGTTTGGAGATGTCTGTAGATAATAAAAGTGTGGCTGTTTGGTAGTCAAATGTTGACACACAAGATCTGTTTCAAAGTCCAGTATTAAGCCCTTCCCTGTTGCTTTAATAGTCTCTCTTAATCCTTGCCTCTCCAAGCCTCATTCTCCTACTCACTCTTAATTCATACAGGACCTAACCACAGCAAAGGCACGTGCTGCACAAAACACACAGCAGTGAGTCCTGAGTACACTGGGGAGTCAGGTGCCACCCCTGCCCTAGGAGACCTTGCCCAGCCACAGCAGCAAACCAGCTCCAAGTTGCTCCATGGTACCACCCTCTACACCCATCCCAAGCCACTACAATGCCCCAAGGGGAGCAAGCCTGCACCCCGCCCCCAGCTCCCACCACAACACCCAACTTTGTCAAAGGCAAGACTGTTTGTGTAACCACAGCATAGATTACCTAAGTATCCCCAGAGCAGCATTTATTTCTTTTTCCCTTCCTTGTCCTAACAAACACAGCCCCAAGAGCAGAAATTGAAAGCAAGTTTATTTCCACCTTAGATTCCACTTTCATCAAGAAAGCAAACGTCACAAGGCGGGAGACCACACCCCACCCAAACAGGAGGAACCCAAGGTTTCCCAGCGTAGGAGGGAAAACAATTTTCACAGTAGCAGCCAACATGTGAAAATACTTTCTATTGCAAAATTGAAGAGTATAGCTCCGTAAACCCTTGCTGGTATGCTAATGTGAGTAATTACACAGGTGGTTCTGCAAACCCTGAACTCATACTTCAATTTGGCAGAAGCGTAAACATTTCTAGGATAGCTTGTAAGGTTCAATTACCTAGATCTGTTGGTTTAATTTCCTTTCCTTCTCAAAAAGCTCCCCAATGTCGATCTTTTTTTTTTTTTTTTTGTCTTTTGGAAACGGGGTTTTGTTATGCAGTTCAGGCTGGCCTTGAGCTCACTCTTGTAGCCCCAGGCTGGTCTCAAACTCACATTGATCCTCCTGCTTCAGCCTCCCGAGTGCTGGGATTACAGGCATGCGCCACCACACCCGGCTACCATTGATCACTTTCCATTGGAGAAGTCACTCCTAGAAGCATGCTCTAAGTATGCATGAAAAGGACACATTTGCATTAAACTAACTCAATCATTTCTAAAGGAGTATCTTACCAATGGTGTGTGTGTGTGTGTGTGTGTGTGTGTGTGTGTGTGTGTAATCACTCATGTCCTATAAAAGAGCCATGGCTCATTCTTCACTCTTAAAAACATCCATTTACTCAGATAATATCTGTTAGGTGCATTTATGTACTGAACACTACACTTAAGAAGCAAAAGACAGGGCCTGGCAGGATGGCTCAGTGGTCTAAAGCACCTGCTTGGGAAAGCTTGGGCGGCTTCAGGGACTGAGGTTCAATCCCCAGCACCACATGCTGCACCAGCCCTGCTCTCGGGGTGGGCTGAGCCAGCCATAAAAATGAGTGAATAAACAAACAAAGGTTTTGAAACAAGAAAAAATAAATAAATAAAACCTTAGAAAAAAGAAGCAAAAGACATAGTAGTAAACAAATTAATTAATATCCTCTGCCCTTCAGATGCTCACATTCTAGTGGGAAGAAAACAACATATAGAAATGGACGGGGATGGGGAGATAGCTCCGTGGCACAACTGCCTGCGTGGCAAGTGCAAGGTCGTGAGTTCAAACCCCGATCCCACAAAAAAAAAAAAAGAAATGGAAAGAAAACACAAGGTAACAGGGATAGAGAAAAACACAATAAAAAGAATAGAGTAGGCATAGGATATTGCAATTTTAAATACCAGAAAAGCACAAGGGCAAGGCAAAAACTGTGAGATCTAAAGAGAAACAAGGGAGTGACCTAAACCATACAGAAATCCTGGGAAAGGGTATCCCTTCTGAGGGGCAGCAGCTAGGTCAAAGGTGCTGAAAAAAGATGGGGAAACATATGTCAGTCATACACAAAATTTACCTTTTGCCATTTCCTAATTGTATTAAAAACTGCTTCCTACACAGAAATTTCAAAAGACTTATTTTCTACTACTGAGTTTTCCCTTAAATACATGGAATCTGACCTGAGTGTGATTTGTAGTAGCAGACATGTACCGCTCCCTCCCCCCCACCCTCTTGCAGGCAGTGGATTCAGCCCTGGGGGCTTTTGGGTATACATAGCATCACAGCAACTGAAGCTGGCCAGTGAGACAGGACACTTGGGTACGCAGCAAACCAGAAATGCCTATGTGCAGGCTGAAGAAACAGTGTGCAAAGAAGCAAGCAAAAAACCATTTTTGCTCCCTACACGACAGCCACCTGCACTTCGTTGTCAAGGTGATAAAGGTGTCCACACAGGGACACCAAATAAGGACTCTGACAGGGTCCAATATAGAGCCGAACCAAAAATATGCCAAGCTCAAGGGCCAGAGAGATAGAGATAGCTCAGCTGACTAAACATCTGCTTAGACAAGTGCAAGGACTGGGATTGATCCCCAGCACCACATGCCGTGTCACTATGAGTCCAAGCTGCGCAATGACACCCTGTATGAGATACATTAAAATACATACATACATACATACATACATGCATGCATGCAAAAATACATTAATCTCTGACTTTCCAAAACAATGTGACCTAATGTTTTTTTTCTCTAAAGGCAGGGTCTCAAGCTCAGTGGAAGAGTTCCTGCCTAGCATCCCTAGATCAAGTCCACAGCACACCACACCACACACACACACACACACATATTAAAAATATAAAAAAGAAAAACACACATAAATTTTACTTCAACTACAACGAAAAACAGCTGAACATACAAACAGCACTGAGCCTCAGAATGCCCCAAGGAAGGCCAATGCCAGGTGAAAGGAGCCAAATCTGAGTGTGAGATGAGCTGGCCCACCAGCTGTGGAGTAGTCCAGGGAAGGCCTCTTTACTTACCCATGAAAGACTACATGAGCCTCACTGGTATGGTTGTTGCAAGGACTGGAAGCAGAGTTAAAAATAGCCAACATGTTAAAAACCAATCTCAAAATGTTACATACTTTATGATTCCATTTATAGAGCAGACTTGAAATTACAAAATTATAGAGATGTAGAATTAGTGGTTGTCAGAGACTGGGTTTGAGGAGAGGAGGGAAGGAGCTGACTACAGTTATAAAAGGGCATACTTGGAGCCTCGAGATCCTGTTGCGCAGTGTGTGGTGGGAAATTCAAGAATTTCCACGTGATAAAATTGCACAGAAGTAAACACACACAGATGTACATACAAGTGCATGTGAGATCTACTGACTTTGGAAAGGCAATACTGTAACATTGCATACAACATGTTCCTTTTTAGGGAAACCCAGTGAAAGGTATATAGGATCTCTAATTACTGCTCTGTGCTAATTGACAATTACCTCAAATGTGTGGGTTTTTGGGTTTTTTAAAAAAATTTTCAACTTACAAAGAAACTGGCAGACATGTTGTGAGTGAGAGTTGTAAGTGGCAATATTGGTCAAGTTATCCTCTTATGTACATGCCAAATAAGCAATTCCTGCTTCCCAAAAATGAGATTCTAGAGGAAAGAGCCTTCAAAATTTCACTGAAACCCAGCAAAAATGCAAACACTGCATATCACTTAGCTTTCTCATGGCTGAGATTTAGTGTGACTCACAGTTTCAGGGGGTTGAGTCTATGGTCAGCTAGCACCAAGGTGGGACCATCATGATGGGAGAATGTGACAGGGCAAAGATGCTTAGCTCCCAGAAGCCAGGAAACAGTGTGGAGCAACAGTGCCAGAACAGGAGAGGCCAGGGACCAGCTGGACCCCAAGGCCAGATCTCCACGACTCTCTCAGGCACACCTGAAAGCAAGCTACACCAATTCGGGGAACAGCTCCCACTCCCAATATAGGCAAGTTGACACCCTCAAGTTTAACTACCATATACTGCTTGTTTAACTGATGGTGAAACTTGGAGCCACGAATCCATTTAGCACAGTACCAAGCTTTCTGACCCTGAATAACAACCACATTACCCCCATATACAAGAGCATGACCCAAAACACCCCAACTAAAATCTTAGAGGATCTGAACTCCTCCTGCAGCAAAGTAAGCATTTCACATCAAAAAACAGGCAAAACTTCAACTGTGTTTCTAGAACAGAGAACAGGTTACTGAAGTCATTTTCATGAGGATGACATAAAGTTAAGGTCATATAAATTAAATAAATTAGTCTAAAAGAATTTGCCAATAACAGGCTGGAATGGAGGTGAAAAAGAGGCTGGTAAAGACCATAAGTCCTAGAGAGAAGGAGAGGAAGGAAAACAAAAGTAATTTTACTTACTTCACAGGTCTATCCAAGCCACATATACTGCCTCATGATTACACAACTCCATTTATGGAACACCACAAATTATAGAACCATAAGATAATTAAAAATTTTTGTTACTTTTTAGAGAAAAATCAGTAAGAAAAATGTGTAAGAAAAAAGAAATGTCCTGGCCTTTTGTTTTGTTTTGGGGCTGGCTCAGCCTGCCCTGGACGCAGGACTGGGGCAGCATGCAGTGCTGGGGATCAAACCTCAGATGCTGCACTTGCCCAAGCTTGCCTAAGCAGGCACTTCAAACCACTGAGCTATCTCACCAGCCGAAGATGTCGTTTTTTAATGCAGTGTTCAAGGAAAACTTGAAAATCAACTCAATTACATACAGATCTCCAAAGAAAAAAATTATCAACTGCCTTGAAATACTAAAAACAAAGCAAAACAGAACAACAAAAAAAAAAAACCTTAACTGCCGGGCGTAGTGGTGCACGCCTACAAAACTGAGCTCAAAGTCAGCCTGAACTGCATAGTGAGACCCTGTCTCAAAAAGAAAGAAAAAAATAAAACCTTAACCAAGAAGGGGCTAGGAAAGCGGAAAGCACAGTCACTGGGCTCCCACCCAGGACTTATTTGTGCATTCTTAGGAAGATTTCCAACCAGCTTGAAAGTGAATGGCTCTCACATAAAACCCCAACTAAACCAGGAAAGCCGTGGCTTCCTGAGAACACCCACTTTTCAAGGCTGTTATGTACAACTTGGGGGTGGCTTGGACATTTCAGCACAGCTGATCACCCTAAAATCACAAGCACAGGGTTGTCAGCACAACCATTCCCCAGTGTAAGTCAAGCTGGGCTTTATCACAGCATTGCAAGCAAGGGAAGATCCCAGCGGGGGCGTGTGTGCTGCGCCCTTCCAACACGTTCCTCTACTCAGTCTCTCTGCAGAGTCGTAGGCCAACACCTCCTTGTTCTAACGTATGACAGGTTTGAGCAGGGTTGACCTTAGCTGTCCCCACATCCTTTCACTGGCTCAGAAAATATTACAGAGAAAAAACATTAGGCTTTTTTTTTTTTTTTTTTTGGTGGGGGGGGGTGATATGGCTTAACAGAAATGCCAATGAGCCTCCAGAAATTAAGTACTAAAGAAGTTAGAGATAAGAAAGCCAACAGAAAACTATGTGCCAGATAGCTTTCCCTGTGGCAGCTCAGTAATCTTTTCACTCCCCTCTCCTCAGCGCAACGGGTTCATTTCTCTCTTGCAGAAGCAGGAGGTCAGCTTGCCTGACCTTTCTTTTCCTCTCCCCTACTAGCACACACAGGAAATTGGGACTTACCCAAATTTCTTCAAAACAAGTGGAGGGGTAAATCCAGATATTCCCATTCCTCACCCAACGCTGTACTAAGTGGAGCGCAGTTTCCACACACACGAGTGGGAAGACAATGAACAAAGGCTGCGCTGTGCACACCTGCCCCATCCCTGAGGAGGCTGAAGGAGGCGGCACCTGGCAGCCCCCAGCAGGATGCTGTTGCACCTGCAAAGTGCTGGCCCTTCTTGGCCAGAGGCAATAAAGCACCTTTTCATTCCTTTAACATGTATAAATTAATTTAGGCCAATGACATCATGTGCAAAAACAAGTTGAATTTTTTCCAACTTTTTTCCAGTTTAAAAAAAAAAAAAAAAGCCCTTAGATTTTTGTAAAAGGCTAATCTATTGAGGCCACACATTCCACTTGAACAGTGAGAAATACTGTAGCAACTGACCTGAATGCTCCCCTGCCTCAGACCTAGAAACGGGGAAACGCGCCCTCATGGGCCTCCTCGTTCCCCCACAGCGCCCATCAGTACACCCAGAGGAAATGATTCCCACTCCAGTTTCTCTGCTGCAATTCAGCAAGAGACACAAGCTCAGGGTGGGAAATCAGCATGCCCTCGGAGCAGCCTGCGGCTACCACAGACCCATGTGCATGCACCTGCGTGAAGCCTCCCTCGGCATGTTTATCTCTGGACCCTGGGCCAGCTCAACGGCTGCCACTTCTGTCTGCCAAGGGTCCAGAACAGCCTCATTAATAGGCAGGATGTGCCTCAGTGACCAGGGGAAGCCAGTGATCAGAAAACCGTGCATTTGTGAACAGTGCCAGTCCCACCACATGGTCCTGGAATACCAACTCACTGGTGCCACCCTGTAGGCTCCCAGCAGCAGGGCTGAGCAGGTGTCCATGAGAACCAGCCAGTCCAAGTCGTTCTGCTGCACTTGCCAGCCAGGGTGGACAGTCGTAGCCACAGTGGCATCCACAGACTTCTGTCTGGCAGGGCATGCCAGTAGGGTGCTTCGCTTGAGAGCACACAAGAAGCATGAGACCACAAAAACCCCAGGGTCCATCCAGAAGCAGAAGGACAACCCATGATGCCAACAGTAACTCTACTCCAACCACACACTGCCATCCACTAGCACTGGTGGCCAAAACTAGGCTAAATGACCAGTATGCTCAGCCACAACAACTACATAATAAAACTGCCATCGTATTTCTACAGCACAGTAGACCCATTCGCTCCATCACTGTGCTCACTCTGGTTGCTCCTTGAGCTGTTTGCCAAGTCCCTGCCATGTGCAGCGCTCATCCTCTCACTGCCACTGGCTGCTGCGGGGCGGACTCAGCTGGCCAGTTACAGGTTGTCACACAGCAGATAGCAAATGGCCACTTGTACTTACTCGAGAGGCGCAGCACTTCCTGATGATGAGACAGTGGAACGAATCCAGCTGTCATGGCAAACAGGATTGGGAGAAGATCGAGTAGATTTTCCCTTAAGAAAAGGCTGTTCTGTTCCCTAGCCTCTGTGAGAAAAGCCACCATTTCCACTTCTGATGGAAATACTGCAACACGTAAAAGGCAGTGCCTTAATTTGTGCTGTTGCACCAAAGTATCCAACACTGGACAATTTCTAAAGACACTTCCTAGGCCAGTTTTGAAAGTTATTTCTGAGAATTCCCGACAGCTGCCAAGTCTAGGTTCAGAGGGCAGCAGCCCCACCCTCAGGCTTTCACCCTCGTACAGAAGAAATCATAAGGGCAAAAGAAGAAGACAAGCAGCACGTCAGCCACGCTTCCTTCACACAGCCTTCATCCAGGAGTGAGGGAGAGGCATCCAGGACGTCAGCCCCACCGGAAGGTCATCTTCATGCTGTCACATTGGTGATGCCTGAATTTGAGAATGGACACACACACATACCACAGCAGGTAACATTTTATTTGATCGACTAATTTTCTAATTTGGACACTTTATTGTTACCATGCAATCTAACCCTTAGAAAAGTTAACAAAAACATATAATATATATAGATATTATATATATTATATATAGATATATATATAATATATTATATCTATATTATATATAGATATAATATCTCTCTTATCTTTATATTCCTCTTTCCCTTCTAGTGCTTAGCTAACATGATCAGAAACAAAACTAGAGGGGCTGGGGAAATAGCTCCATGGCACAAGTGCCTGCCTGGCAAGTGCAAGGTCATGAGTTTGAACCCTGGTTCCACAAAAAGTAAATAAATAAAGGAGTATCATTAAAAAAAAAAAAAAAAAAAAAGAAAAGAAACAAAACTAAATGACAATTGCCAGGTATCACTCAACAACAAAATCTGCCTTTTAGTCCATGGAGGGGAAGGAAAAAAAAAAAAAAAAAAAAAATCACAGGAAAGTATGACCCTGAGGTATTTAAGCCAGTAGCCAACATTCAATACAAACTGAGCTTACAACTTAGTTCACAAGGGCCAGCAAGATAGCGCAGCAGACTAAGCAGCTGCTTAGGCAAGTGCGGGGGCTGGGGTTCAATCCCCAGCACCAGAGGAGGCCACACTGGCCTCACCCCTGGGCATGCTAAGCCAGCCACTGAGACCAGTGGGGAGGCTGAAAACAGGAGAATCGCTACAAGTCCAAGCTGTATAACAAGACCCTATACCAAATACACCAAAAAAATTGTTGAGAATAGTAGAGTTGTTTGAAAACAACTGGTCCATGCTTAAATTAGGCCAATATTAGATACTAGTTGTTATTACCAAAAAGTTACTTATAATGCATATGTGGAACTTTTATAGTACTCCTTATATTGACAAACTCAGAGAAAAAAAAAAAAAAAACAGACAAATCAGCCCAAGTGTTCCGGCTAAAAGCTTACTACCAACTTACCTAAACTAAAAGAGCTCAGCTTGTGCTCACATAAACCCTAACAGATATGATTTAAAACTCTGTGGTGATTACCTCAGAAATGTGAAGTAATCACAAGTATTCCATCAAGAACAATGCACCTGTCACACGTCCCTCCCTGGAGAGCAAAGCTGAAACAGTTGCTCCCTCCTGCCATTTATCACCTACTTGTCAGAAAGGTACTTCTTGAATAACTCAAGTTTCTTCCTCCACCTGCCACACAATTACTCAAAAGTCCAAACTAGAAACCATCCCTGGGCCTAGGTAGATAGCTCAAGGACATAAGCACTTGCCTGGCAAGTATACGGTACTGAGTATGAGCTCTGGTGCCCACAAAATAAAAAAGAACATATCCCTAAGGTATTATGGGCAGTGCATAAGACCTTCTAAAGACTCAATAAACATTACAAAACTGTCATAGCATCACTGATGTTTCAGGGCTTTCAGACATGAGTTTTCTGTGGTTGGCTTAAGCAAAAAAAAATATGACAACCATCACTGCCAGGAGGAAATCCCAATTAGCCAACTTGATTTAGTCCACTCTAGAGGAGACTCTTTCTCAGAGAAACTCAATTGACTGACTTTCCTTAACTCTTAAGCTGCCACAAAAACAACAGCATGAACTACTTTCAGCACATAACTCAGCAAAAGGAGCTGTTGTGAAGTAGGCCCAAACCCTCCTGCAAGGAGAGAAAGCTGCAGTTACAGTCTCCCTAAAAGGAGTTCCATTTTCTCACCACCACCCCTTTTCTAAAAGCCTGCACAGAAAAGCATCCTTCCCCAAGGAGGTCAGCTGGTCAGAGGAGACACTGCCAGGACCTCGCCTGGTCAACACAACTTAATGACTAATTCATGAGTTCAAGAAACCACCTAAACTCCAGCAAATGAAAAGCCCAATTAAGTCAGAACTCCACAGCACCCAGCATCTGTGACTCAGCTCTGGCAGGAAAGAACTGGCTGTCAGAGGGCATGAAGAACTAAGGGAGGGACCATACGGGACACTGAGGAGGAAGAAGAGCGAAGAAAAACAGCCCCATACATCTCTCCTGGCTAGGACCTCGTGTTAAATCGGGAGAATATCTTCAGCAAAGGGACTGGATGGGGGAGGGTTATGTCTTGTCATCCAAGAATCCTTGCCGCCCCCACATAGCTCCTGTCTTTAAACCAAATCTCTGCTTTTCCAAACTCACCTCCACTTAGACACCCACCTAATAAGCTTGTAGAGGCTGTAATTCAATTCCAGAAAACTCACTGAATGAACATAGGACTGACTGCAGTCTTAGAGGAGGAAAACCAACCAAAGAAATCTTTCTTGACCCACACAGGGGCACTTGATGGGAGGGGGACAAGCAGCAGGATGAGCAGGGAATGGACACTGTAATCACAATGTGCCTCACCCCACCTGCCCCGGAAGATGCTCAGCTGAGGAGACTGCTGAGCTCTGGAGGTCCAGCAAGCCCTGCAAGCAAAGCTGGCGCTGCTGAGCTGTGCACTGAGAAACAGTTATGGAGCCTGGGTGCGACCAGTGGGGAAGCCCTGGCCTAGCAGATGAAGGCATCATTAGAAGTAGTTAAGCCACTGAATAGCATGTGACTTTTACCACAATCAAATCCTTTTAATTTTTGAAAAGGGCTATTGTACAAACAAGCCTCCCACCCTGCAACAGGGCAAGAGGGCATTAAGTCTCAAACATTTACTCTGAGAGGGTCTGAGGTCCTTTCTCACTGGTGGGCTGGATTGTAAACAAGAGGAAAGCAGTGTTCCTGCATGTTATCTAAGATCCAAGGATGGATGAGGGTACCCAAGCCACTGGACGTACCCTCCTTAGCTTGTTCACAAACAGAACAAGCATCTAGCATTTGTGAGGACTCTGAAGTTCTAAGTAGGAAACCAAAGTGCTGGAAGTTTCAGAGGCCACATGTTCACTCCCCGTTGGTCCCCCTGCCCTCAGACACTGGCTGTGAGTGAGACCTGCCCCTCAGAAGAATATCTGCCACCAAGACTGCCAACTTAGTTAGGACAACTTTACCAGAACAGTTATCCATGAAAAGTGTGGAAGAGAACATCCAGGTAAATGCCAGGTGACCTAAGCTCCATGGATATAAGCTTTGGGTATCAAATTCTACTCATTGTACTGGAGAATAGTGATTGGTTCAAATGGTTACAGATCTTTTGCCCTGGAGCCCATCTGAAGCAGCAAGTCCTACTACCAGAAATGGTGATGTAGAGGGCTTTGATTAGGTGAAGTACCAGGCATGGTTCCTCCCCAAGTCGAGCCCCAGTGGTGTCTGCAAGATCCAGTACAAAGAAAAACCTGAACCTGCTTTATTTTTTCATTCCAAAGCCCCCAGCATATTTGTTTATTTCTTCACGACGATGCCCTATCTCCAGGCTCAAGCTGCTGCCAAAGGCGGCAGCAGCTGAAAACAGGACAGAGGCAGCTCCTATCTCATCAAACACAATGGCTCCAGAAAGCTGCAGCAGACACCACTCAGATCTAATCAGCAAGGACAAGTCATACAGGCACCTCGAGCCCAGTTTCTCAGCCTTAGCTTCTCTGATATTTGGGGCCAGATACTCCTTTTATCTGTGTACTACAGATGTTTATCAGCAGCCCTGGCCCTTACTTACAAGATGTCACTTAACACCCCAAACCCAACCATGATAATGAAAACTGTTCCCATGACGGGCATTGTGTCACACGGCTCTAACGACAGCACGGAAGCAGGAAGATGGAGAGTCCAAGGCCAGTCTAGGCAACTTCAGGAGACCCTAACTCTCAAAGTTGTTGTACAAAATTTCTCCACAATTAACAAATGCCCGCTACAGGACAAAACTAGCCCCAGCTGAAAACCAGTCTTAAGCCTGATCCCCACTCTAAAGAGGAACAGTGTGGTGAAGAGGGCAGGCTCACCACCACCTGCATCCTCAACAAATCCCCCACACCTGCTTGCTAAATGCTTTTAATGAGTTTTCCTTCTCTTGTGCTATTTTGAAAACTTTAGGAAAAAAGTATGTAAGTCTCCCTTCTCAACTTACAAGCGCTGATTAAGTTTGGAGTATCAGAATATGCTATCAAGAAATAATACAGAAAAATATACAGAAAAGGGCAACAAGCATCCCTTTTGGTTCTGGTCCAGCGGAGAAAAAGTACACAGGAATGCAGCCATCATTCCCAGGGTACTGTGACAGCATGTTCTGCACTCCTTAATGAAAATGTCACTTCAGAGCTGCACGTGTGTTTGAAGATGAGAAATATTTAGACAGGTGGCAAGAGGAAAGGAAAACGATGCAAACAAAGATCAGAAAGCGAGCGGTGAATGCTCAAGATCTGGCCCAGGCTCTCACCAATCCAAACCTGGCTGGTGTGGGCCAGTCTAGGACAGAGGGTTAGGCTCTTCCGCTCTCACTGGGGACTGGAATTTCTCACCTGCATGACCCCAGGGCTTATGGGAGGTAATCATTCATTAGTTTCTGTTTTTATTCTCCATTTGTATATTAAACACAATAATGTACACAGGTCATAGAAATACAATCAAAGGATATAATGACTGTTAAAAATTTTTTTTAAGTTAAGGTAGAGGACAAACTGCCTTTTATCCCACTCAAAAGGCAGCTCCTTGGCTTTGAATACACTGCACCCATCATTCTTCCTGTGTTCTGAGGCGCTTCTGGAAGCTCTCTTCTGTGTCTTTACAAGATATGATCAAAAGCTGCTACTAAATGTGATCCAACAGAAAGGCACACTCAGAAAAATATTAAACCATATCCTCACTCGCCTTACATACTGGACCTGGCACTGCCTTCTGGCTCTCCCTCAAAGTCAAAATGACCGTGAAAGGTAAGTGCTTTGCATTGATGCAGAACACCAAGAACAAGTCAGAAGAGCTCCACAGAAGATACAGGAAAAAAAAAAAAAAAAAAAAAAACACTTCTGGAACTCCTTCAGAAAACAATAAGGACAACGGGGCAAGTGTGCTCAAGCAAAAGAGGATTACCTTGAGAGAGATTAGTGGTCATGTATCTTTTACTGCAATACATTTTTTAACATTTAAATTCAGCCTGGTTTTTTTCTCACACGTACAGCAGGTGGCAAAGGACTCCTGCTACACGGCAGCTGCCACATCGACAGTCGACCTTGTGGCACCCTGAGCAGGACTGTAGAATCTCAAAATCTTGGGCAAAGCCAGATTCCACATAGCCATGAGATGCCAGCTAAGCCTCAGGCAGGACAGCAAAAGCAGCCACACCTGCCAAAAGGTGGTGGCACGGAGACTTGGCTGGGATGTGCAGGATTTCAAATGAGCTGTGCAACTGGTGTCCACTGTCAGGTTAGTGACCGACTGTGTGTATCGTGAGGCTCTGAGCTCACCACACATTCATTGACATGCAAGCTCTCAGGCTCAGGTAGATGTCTACAGGGAGTGGAGACCTGCTCTAGAAGAAGCAGTTTTATTAATGATTTGCAAAGTCAAACTATGGAAAGGCGTGGGAGACACCACATGTGCTTCTAGTAGTGCAGAGACCTGAGCAGAGTTGGAGAACAACTAATGGAGCATCTTTAGGAGATGTAAGGAAAACTGGATGTGGTTAAAAACCAAATCAGAGTACTGACTTGGGCCTTACCTGAAGGCAGGCTACACCTTGCCATCTGAGTCCCAAGTCTTTTATATCCAATGCAGAAGAGACAAAGGCCACTCAAATCCACCAATACTTGCTGGTTGTTCAGCAGCTGCTGTTACCTTGGTCATTAAGTTACACAGTTCAGGGTACATATACTAATACTACACTTCCTTAAGCCCCACGGGTACATGATGAAACCGTGAAAATAACCTACATTTTTAAGGCAGAAATAAATCTAGCACCCCTATGTTTGCCTGAAATCCATAAGGGTCAAAGGGTCCACTGGTTTTCTGAAGATATTCACTCAGTAAATATAAAGACTAGCCATACATACTTTCAACTTGTGTAAAAATTCATGATGCCCAAAATTTCTTAAACATTGTCTACTGTTGGGTTATAACAAATAATGAATTATAGACAACACAAGAGACTGCCATGCTTATAATAAAACCTGTTCCAGAGTTGTGCATCTGGTCCATGCCCATAGACCTAGCTACTAAGGAGGCTGAGGCAGGAGCATCACAAGTTCAAGCCTAGTCTGGTACTAGCAAGACACTGTCTGAAAATGAAAAAAATTTAAAGATTAAGTTTTAAAAGGCTGACGATGCAGCTCAGCACAAGACCTGGGTGCAATCCCCAATTAAAAAAAAAAAAAAAAAAAAAAAAACTATGCAATGAATGTAAAGGAAAAATATTCACTTACAAATTTTCTAGCAGACAATATCACATCACATAAGCCAAAAGAAGCTATTTTCTGATTTTAGGAACAGACTTATCTCTAGCACACAGAAATGAAAGATGAGTGGCTGGACCGATAGATAGAAGGACAGATGACAAGGAATTCTTGAAATAACTGAAGTCTTTGAAGAGGTTTGGGGCATTCCCCACAATACTAATACACATGCATACCTCACACACACACACACACACACACATATATGCATTTACCATGCTAATACCATATCCTTGATATCACAATGTGTTCATGTTATCCTTAGTCTTGGTGTAATGGGGTGAATCATCATTGCTCTACACTTTCATAATGGTCCAAAAAGGGCGTGCTCCCCTCCCATTTCACCAGGATGGAGAATATCAGGAATGCCAGCCAGTGAATGCCCTAAGTCCCACTTAATCCCTTAAATACAGGGCTTCTGAGTTGTGTTCAGATGAAAAAAGCTTCGGAAGGCTAATATCTATCTAAAACTAAGCCATAGGGAACTGGCAGCATGTTCTGTAGGGGACAACAGGGACCCAGGGCCATGGGGCCAACTTTCCAAGCACCTGGCTAGAATCTCATCACAGACAAGTCTTGTCCCAAATCCTCTTTCTCCTAAAGGATTTCAAACAATTACTTCAACAAGTCCTTGTCAAGAAAAATTACAGTCAAGAAACTCCTAGTAAGCCAGGTGTGGTGGCGCATGCCTATAATCCCAGCACTTGGGAGGCTAAGGCAGGAGTATCAATGCAAGCTTGAGACCAGTCTGGACTACAAAAGTGAGCTCAAGGCCAAGCTGAATTGCATAGTGAGATCCTGTCCCAAAAAGACAACAAAAAGAAAAACTCCTAGTATTACTCCAGCAATCTTGGGCAAGCACTGCCGACTAAGTCCCACATGGCCAGCACAGGGCAACAAAGCAAGCAAGGCACCTGGGAAGTCTGTGGCCCATGGAGTGGCAGCCAGATCCAAGCCTGCTGGACCGGTCCAGTCCAGATGAGAACATGGCCCAAGGCCACAAAGCTGGCCAACTTGTCAACAGAAGCACACGAATTTGGATTTCCAAGTTTGTAGCCTGACTTTCAGCTGTCAGTGACTCATAACACAAGGGCTGATCAAATAGTGCAGTATTTTATAAAGGCATTTAAAAATAAAAAAGACCATTAATTCCACCCAGAATACTCCCTCTGCCTTCCAACACACTTAGACCACCATCCTTGTCACTTTCTGAAGCCACTTGGGAAGTCCTCTTTCCCAAGTATTTTTCCAAGTGACTTCCAGCGGAAAGGCAGGCCTGTGACAACATCATGGCAGGTCCTCATCCACTTCATTCACCAGAACACTCTCTGTGTGACTTCTGGCTCTTCCCAAAGTGAAAATGACCAGGAAAGGCAATGGCTTTGAGCCGCCTTAGAACATCACAGCAGCACAACTGAAGACACAGAGATACTGAAGGAGATGCCCAGAGGCCAGGCACGGTGGTGCACACCTGTAACCCCAGCACACGGGAGGCTGAGCCAAGAGGACCACCGTCAGATCGAGGCCAGCCTGTGCTGCGCAGTGAGCTCAAAGGCAGCCGGAGCTACACAGTGAGACCGTGGGCAAAAATAAAGGGGAAGGGACAATATATTTTCTCTTCTATGAGGACATACACGTAAATAAATTGTTGAAGAAAACGAAAGATGACAGAAAAGGAGAAGGTAGATGCTCAAAAATAAAAAAGAGGATAGTAAAACGGGAAGAAACAGGAGGATAAAACGATTGAAAATGACCAAGATATGTTGAGGCACATAGCACTTCCTAAAAGTGAACAGCATTGTACTGTATTACAACATGTACTAATTTTTTAAAAGCCAAAAGAAAGGATTTTGAATGTTTTCACCATAAGGCAATGCACAATATTCAGGTATGTGTGTTTAACCTGATTTTATAAACAGTACACAGCGTATACATGTACTGACATACCACATGTCTGTGCATGTCAGTTAAACCAAATTCAACTTAAATAAGAAAATATAAAATAGAACCTGAAATAAGGTAAAAATTAAAATGACTTTGCAGAACTCCCCTCCCCTGAAAAAACTGTAGTAAGTATATTCGAAGCAAGGGGGAGTATTCTCAAAGGATTCCTGGTGAAGTCTTTTTCTGTAACAATTTTTTTAATTTAAACACTCATTATCATCTTTGATCACATCTGGAAATTAAATGCATTCTAGTTAGAGCCACAGCTGGCAGTGGGTTTACAAGTATAGTCCCGGCCTCACGCGTGGCAGTGTCTGTACCACATCCTCTCCCAGTGCCACTTCTGCTGCCCTCCAGAGGAGCCAAAACTTTCATGATCTTTGAGGCCAAGGGAAAGCAAACGTCCAGACCAGACAAGGCCCGGCGACACGGCTTGGGCCACGCCCCGGCCCATCTGTGTCTGCCAACACAGGAGTGACAGGGCCTCGCTCCAGGCAGCATCAGAAGGGTCGTCTGGGCTACAAAAAGGAGAGCCAGTCTAAAAACTGGGATGGGAGCAGAAATAGACTGATAACATGTTTTCTCATATAAATACAAAAACAAAGAAGAGATGACAGAAAAGTAGAAAGAGAATGGTGAAAGAGGGAGAAAAAGGAAGGTAAAAGTCTGAGTGAATTGTCACCCACCGGCCCAGGAAAAAGGGATGGACGGGGCCCTCTCTAGCCCATGTGACCAGCCCCGCCAGGAAGCACAGGCCTAGGACAGCAGGAGGCACCTGTTTCTCAAGAAGAAACCCAAAATAAAGATTTTTATGGAAAATCTCCTAATCACTGAATTTTGCCAATGTACTCAAATCACATTTCCATGTTAGCAGACTCAGCATATAGGGCCCCTCTCTGCAGCCCCTGGGTCAGAGTTCTCTCTGCTTTCCAGCAAGACAGACTCACTTCCCTGGTACTGCCCCTCCTCTCCACCCAGGTGAGCTCAGAGACCAATGACTAAATCAAAGATGGTATCCAGCATTGGAACCCGGAACAGAAATGCAGGCTGGGAGCAAAACTGTTAAGACATCAAATGTAGTCTTCCTCTAGTCTGTTCATAGCATTACAGTTGTTTTAATTGCCTGGCTTTGATCAATTTGTCGCAGTCAAGCAAGATGCTAACTTTAGGGAGCTCCATTAAAAATGGCGCAGTGGAAACTTTCTAAACTATATCTGTTATTCTTCCATAAATCTAAAATATAGTATTTCCAAATAAATTTTTTAAAGATTCTCATAGAATCATGCCAACCAAAAATGCTCATTTTGTAGTTTATTAATTTTTCCTTCTTTATTTTTATTTATCTATTTATTTTTATTGTATTTTAGGGAAGGGTCTACAGGGTGTTCAGGGTCTCACTACACAGATCGGACTCCTAGTGATCTGCCTGTTTACAGCCTCCTAAGGGGGCAGGGCCAGCATGGCAGGCCCAAGGCTTGAAGCCCCAGCCCCTGTGCCTGCTTGCAGGCGCTTCAATCTGCTGAGCTATTTGGCCAGCCCTGTTAATTTTTCAAATGACACTTCTTTAAGGCTTCCTAGTAAAGACAAATGTAAATGACCCAAAATCTTCTTTGCTCTAATAGACCAAAGACTTAAGAGATTCAGAAAACCCTGAGAAAAGCCAGAAAGGAGGAAGAAGTTTCCACCCTGTTCCTCAGAGACTGTGTGCATAAGGGTACAGACTCAGAGGAAATATCCAGGGGCTATACCTAGGTGATTATGACCAGATTGACATAGCCTGAAAAAGATTCCAAGTAGCCCATACCTTTTTGCTTTAGAATACAAATCATTTTGGGGTCAAATTGGGGGGGAGGGGTGGTAACCGGGGATTGAACTGAAGACCTTGTACTTGCCAGGTAGGTGTTTAAGCTGCTGAGCTATAATGTCCCTGGCCCCTAGAATACAAATTATTTTGGATTTAGAGTACTGAAGATATTATTACCCAAATAACAGAGACAGACTGAAGTAATAAATACCAAAGCACTGGCATGGAATTTGCAAACTGCTCATCTTGGAGATGGCAGCACTGGCATTAATAATGTGCAGCTAGGACAAACAACACAGCATTGAACAATAATACGGGAAGTCCTGGCACAATGACATCGCCACATCTCCACAAAGCCCCTCCTGACCTGCCTGGCCTATGTAACCTAAGGGGAGATTATGAACGCACCGGCTGACATATTTCCAAATGTAGGTGGGCAGAGCTGCACCCAGAGTAAAAATGAGCCAGCACGAAGGACCAGAGAAGCTCTTCTGTTGGCACCGGCTCTGCCATCCTTGTTACATCTTAAATTAACCTGACACAGACAGCAAACATGCTTTAGGAGAAAAAATGAAATAAAATAATTAGCGTTAGTAGTGCCTTGTGGCAAGCAGATTTATGACATTAAGCCAGAAGAATGCCTCAAGCAAGGAAAAGTCTTTTTTTTTTTTTTTTCCCCTAAGTAGCAAGTGTTTTATAAGGCTCTGTTCCAAGTGCCTATGTCTTAGCCTTGAGAATAAACAATGGGCAAAGGTCCCTGGCCCTGTGCAGCCTACACTCCAGTAGGAGAGAACAAGATACGCATGCTGCTGGATGCTGCAAACTACTACAGAACGGCAAGGCCAATGGAGCAGAGCCTGGGGGATGGACAGTGCAGGAAAGACCTACAAGAGGGAGAGAGCCGGGCAGAGGCTACACAGGCAGGAGGGGACAGGGAATCCCAACCTAGGGAAGGACAAATAGGATCTGAGGTGGCAGCAGGCGGGGCCGTTGCAAGCAAGAGTGAGGGATCCAGAGCGGAGGAAATGAAGGAGGCACGGAGTCCAGACTCTGTGACATGATGGAAGACTCACGTAGGCCACTGGCTTTCCTGCAAGACAGGAAAAGCAGTGACGTGGCCCGAGTCCAGCTGATAACAGGTGCAGGGGAGTAGGTGGGAGGCAGAAAGACAAGCTATGACAAGAGCTCTGACCCAGGCAGGTGGCAGTGGGAGGCGATAGAGGGATGCTGGCTATGGCCTGCCGCGGAGCCTACGCGGAGCCTCCCAAAGCATTTGCTGCTTTGGGATATAAGAAAGATAAGCTGAGAAGGGCCCCAGACGCATTCTCCTGGGTAGATGGAGACGCTGTCAGCCAAGGGGAGAGGCTGGGGGAAGCAGAATGGGGTAGGTGGGAAGTAGGGTCTTCCTGTGGGATGTGTTAGGATATTCCCATGACACACGACCAGCAGAGCAGTCCGGCAGATGGTTGGACAAAACGCGCTGCTGGTCAGAGGGCAGATCGAGTCCAGGAATGTAAACACGGACATCAGAAACCTAGTACTCTAAGGCCTCCCATTCATAGACTGGGGAGATGAGGAACCAGCCAGAGAGGAAAGAGGAGGACCACAAAAGCGTGGTCAGCAGAGCAGTGAAGACCCTGTTTCAGAGGGGAGAGTGACTGCTGTGCTAACACTGCGGGCAGACATGTAAGAGAAGACCAGCGAAACTGGGGCATGGTACCCTGATGCTTGCAGGGCCAGTGGAGCTAACTGAGGTGTGGCCCTGCTGCAGTGGGCTCTCGGGCCAGGGTGGGTGGGAGACACCAGACACACTGCACGGGAACAAAACACAGGCTTCCGTCTCTGCTGAAGAGGGCCTAGAAGGAATTAATCAAGAGAGTGTTTTTATTTAATGGGAGACATAATAACTTGGATGCCAGAGGGATTTCTGTAGAGAATAGGAAACTGACGCCACTGGAAAGACAGGGGTCCTTAGAAGGTCAGTGGAGAGGGAAATGGGACATGGTCCCTAGGAGCAAGGGCCTGGGCACTGACTCAGCAGTGGCAGGTGGCGGTGAAAATTCTCTTTTGAGGATTTCTGGTTTTCATTGAAAACAAAAGCTGACGGGAGGGAGACATCATCCGTGGATGTCTGCAGAACTGCTGTAAAGTATGCAATAATCATCTAGAAGTGAGGGAATGGTGGGCAGCAGGGACATGGTGTGAAGCCAGGTGACCCATGTGGCACTGTCCTCATACTAAAGCGAGACGATAGGAGGGTGGGGTGGTTTCCCCAGCACACTCGGCCCTATGAGCACCAGGGCAGAGCTCATAGGTAGAAAGGGAGAGACACTTAGCCAGATTATGGCTCACCAGGGACAAAACAGTGAGGGAGGGAGGGCGACAGTACCACGGCAGAGATTGACAAGCTGACCACAGAAGGAAAGGAGACTGGGAAGTGGGTGAGGGCAGAACCTGGAAGTGGAAAGGAAAGCCATGGCCTGCACGTGCTGGTGGGTCCAGGCTGCACAGTGGAGGTCACACTCAGCAGCCCAAGGACAGCAGTTCTCCAAGCAGAACACAGAGCCTTGAGGCTCTAATAAGGCTGGGATGGTGGAATGATGTGGGTTGGAGCAACTGTGTCACTTGACACCCAGTTGTCCTCAATCCCAGCATTCCCAGCCATGCAGAGAGGGACAATGAGCCTGGAAGGAAGCTTCAGAGAGCCAGGGGTAACAGACCAAGGCCTTCAAAGCGGGCTGGGGACACTGCAAGTGCACACTGCTTCACCACACAACTGAGGATCAGGGGCGACAGTGATCCCTGTGGCTTTTTCCCAAAGCCACAGGAAAAAGAGCACAGTGTGGGGACCCTAGTGACCGATGACAGGAGTGTAGCACCCCCCACCCCTGAAAGGTGGGGAAGTTGGGACTCTCAGTTGACTGCAGGGAAGCAGGTGCAGGGTGACAGCAGGGCAGGACAATGCAGGTCGTGGGGCACAGGGGTTCGGGATCCCAGCTTCCCACGGCAACTGACAGGAATAGGAAGAGACTTGGATGATAAGGCTGCTTCTGAGCATCAAGGAAGATATCAGTAGAGGGACTGGGTATGTGGGGGTCCGGGGAGCAGAAGGAGAGGGAGCCCCATCGGACCCCCTCTTGGAAAGGTGAAGGAAGAAGCTCTAGGGCTTCAGAGACACAAAGAGACCCCTCACCCACGGACAGCAAAGAAGTTTTCCAAAATTCAGCCTTAAAAAAAAAAAAAAAAAAGATGCAGAAACAACAACTTGAGCTAAGGGCCGGCCAAATAGCTCAGGGGATTCAAGTGACTGCAAGAAGGTGCAGGGGTCAGGGATTCGATCCCTGGGTGTGCTGTGCCAGCCCAGCCCCAGGGGCATCCTGAGATGGCAATCTGGGCGTGCTGGGTCGTGCCTGTAATCCCAGTTCTCTGGAGACTGAACAGGTGGATCACTACGAGCCTGATCTAGTAGTGAAACCCTAACACCCTGTAGACCAGTGGTTCTCAACCTTTCTAATGCCGTGACCCCGCAATACAGCTCCTCGTGTTGCGGTGACCCCAAACCAAAAAATAATTTTGGTGGCTACTTCAAAACTGTAATTTTGCTACAGTTATGATTCGGAATGGCTTTAAGCGACCCCTGTGTTTTGGTCATTCGACCCCTGCCAGGGTTGTGACCCACAGGTTGAGAACTGCTATTGGGGGGGGGGGCCTGAGCCAACTACCAGAATCCACTATTCTGCATCTCACCCTTGTCCTCAAGGATGCCCTGATCACCAGATGGTGTGGACACTGCTGCAGGTGCAGGGAACACCCCATGAGGAGTACTCTGAAAGCACAATCTTCTACATCAGAGCAGAGGGGCCAGAGCAGGATTCTTAGAAGGGTTCTGTGTGCATGTTTACCATCTGGAAAATGATACAAGGCAGGCAGGCATGTATGCATATTCTCTCCTCTCTCTCTCTCTCTCTCTCTCTCTCTCTCTCTCTCTCTCTCTTTCTCCCTCCCTCCCTCTCTCTCTCCCTCCCTCTCTCTCTCTCTCTCTTTCTCCCTCCCTCCCTCTCTCTCTCCCTCCCTCCCTCTCTCTCTCTCTCTCTCAATCTCTCTCTCTCCCTCCCTCCCTGCCTCCCTCCCTCCCTCCCTCCCTCTGACTCCTAGGGCAGGACTATTCAAGTGTGGTCACCACAGAAACCACAGCTGTGTGCAGAGCTCGGAGGGGGAGGAAACTAGAAGACATCTTCTCCAAAAGGAATTAAGTCATGTAACATCCCAGCTGGAAAGGGTCCCTCACAGTCCTGTAGTTCAATCTTTCACCCAAATGCCCTACAGGAGGTAGTTTTCACATCTAGAGGAACTATAAGAAATGGCAAAGAGAAAAATAAGGCAAAAATGAAACTTGTTAGTCAAGAGTAGAGAGATGCTAGAAAACTTACAGTAATGAGAACACCACAAAGGAAAGAATAATTTCAGTCTAGCCAGAAAGAGAAGACAGCATGTACCATGTTTAGTCCTTAGTAGGCTAAGCCCATTGCTTCAGTTGAGCTATGGAAAAGTGGAAGAGCCGGGATTTGAACCCCAAATCCGTGACTCCAACAGCCCAGTTTACCATGGGCTGCATGGACAGGACAGCAGGAAGGCGGGAGTGAGCAGAGAGCCTGCCTGGTAACTACAGCTGAGTGGCTGGGAACGTCATCCTCTCGTCTCTAGGAAGCTGAAAATCTTCGCAAGGAAATGAGATTTAAATGACCTCTCCACGGATGAAAAATCCAAGACCCCAAGAAATCTCCGTCCGAGTTTCAGAGATACCACGTTGCTTTCTCCAAGGAAATCGTAACAGTTTTTAATCACTCCCTCATGCTCTTATCCCACCTAAAACATCCTGGGCCTGGGTCTCTCCCATCTTCCCCTCACTAGCTGAGGGAGAAACTCAGCACCTCCAGACAGCTCAGCACAATCAGCACAGTCAAAAAAGATGTTCTGGGGTTGGCGAGATAGCCGGCGGTCTGAGCGCCTGCCTGGCAAGCGCAAGCACTCTAGTTCGGTCCCTGATAACCGCATGCTGTGCAGGAGCATCATGCCGGCCACAGAAACCAGGCGTGGTGGCGCACGCCTATAACCCCAGCTCTAGGGAGGCTGCAGCAGGAGGATCCAAACTGTTTAGTGAGACCCACTATCAAGTAAATAAAAGGGGAACAAAGATCTTCTCAAGATCCTGGGAAGGAATCCTGGTAGCTCAAGAAGTTTAAATTCATTTAGAATTGCCATTGAGGGGCCCGGCAGGATGGCTCAGTGGTCTAAAGCACCTGCTTAGGAAAACTTAAGTGACTGCAGGGACCACAGTTTGATCCCTGGCACCACATGCTGTGCCAGCCCTGCCCTCAGGGCAGGCTGAGCCGGCCATAAAAATAAACAAACAAACAAAAGTTCTGAAACAAGAAAAAATAAAATAAAAATAAAAGAATTGCCATTGATCTCCTCGGAATAACCACCCTCCCTTTGAACACACTTTGTTCCATCATTCTTGTCGCTTTTTGAAGCAGTTCTGGAGGTGCTCTTTCCTGAGTGTTTTCATGAGGTACGATCAAAAATACAGTGAACGCTGCCACTAAGTGGCATGGAACAGAAAACAGCTCTGCAAACATTACCCCGTGTCCCCCCCTACGTTGGTCACTGGATCTGGCACTACGTAACTTCTGGTTCTTCCTTCACAGCACAACTAAACACAGGAAGAAGGACCTCCAGAACCGCTGCAGAAAGTGGCAAGAATGGTGTGTCCAAAGGCAGGCAGGGTACAAAGGTGATTCATGGTGATTTACTCTAAGCTATCTTTTTCTATTTAAATACACAGTGCACTTTTTAATTTCCACAACACAGGAACATGAAAGACAGGCAGTGGGGCTGAAGAACTCTGGTCTGCCCCCAGCCCACACAGAGAACCTCATTCAGATGCAACTACACATCTCCTGTTCTTCAGGCTCTGACTACAGCCTTTTTATTATCTTTATCTCCTCCAAGTCTCAGATAGCTCTGCAGTGAGGCTACCTGGGAAATCCTACCTCTGCACAGCACACTAGCCATGCAGCCTCCTGCAGCAAGAAAGCTCAGTGTCCCAGCGTACTCCTGGTGAAATGGTAACAACAGTAGTGCCTACTGCTTAGCTGTTGTGAGATCTAAGGACAGCATGCACTTAGGACAACGCTGGGTGGGCATGTGGCCTGTGGAGATATGCTGTGGCCCTGCAGCCCAACTGCATCCTTTGTCTTCTACATGTTTCTTTTGTAGATCCAAGTTCATGAGAAACCACCTCGGGATTGTACTCCTTCCCCTGGGGACTTTCCCCTTATCTTCTGTGATAGAATTATCTGCACAACTGGGTGGAATTTAAGTATCAAACAGCTTCCTGACTTCTGGACCCTAATCTGTCACAATTCTAAGGCAGTATTATTTCAAATAATACCCCTCCCCACCAGTTCTGCTTCCGGGCTCTCCAGGCTCTCTCACCCTCTCATCCCACCCCTAAAGGCATTAGGACGTTCCTTAGCATGCACGCCCTGGTCTTCCACTAACTCAATCCATCAGGTCCCTGTCCCTTGTGGCCGGGCCAGCAGCACAAATTTCAAAGACAGATAGCTAAAGTTTGGAGTTCAGTCTGAAGTTATGCACACAAATCTACACAACTGACCTACTTGGGAATGAAACCCGGCCTTCAGTCTCTTTGTGATACTCTAACAAACGAGCCAATATTCTTGACCTCCAGCCAAAAGCAATATATTTGAATAGGACGGTTTCCAGCCATTTAGAAAATCCTACAAGTTCAAGGTTGTCAGATAATAAATATTCTGTATTTAAAATGTTATGACATAAACACTTGTTCAAAAAATAGCAGTCATTTCAAAAGAGATTAGCCACAGAAGGTTTGAATGGGAATTGACTTTAGAAATACCAAGACACCCTCTGCTTCTCAACTAGGTGGCCTGAAATTGAATGACACTCCTAAACTACCTGCCAAATTGTTCAATCAAATTTCCACTGCGGTTCTATTCAGAAAAGAGTTTCTGACTATGGTTAGCATAAAGACCACATCTTAAAAACATAAGCAGTGTATCTGTATGATAGGAAACATAATAAGGAGCCACATGGATAATTAAACTGAGTTCAACAACACAAGTCACACAGACATAATGTGGAGGCCTTCGCAAGCAGGGAAGACACATCTATAGCCAGATCTATTTTAATAAATTACCAAATCTCTGTCACTTACTTAGCATGTGCCAGCGCAGGCTCATGAAGCTTTATGCTATATAGTAATTCATCTTTTATTTTTCTAGCACGGAGAGTTGCACTCAGGACATCACACATTCTAGGCAAGTGGCTTGCCACTGAGCTACACACACCACCTTTTTTTTTTTTAATCTTATTTTGAAGAAGTGTCACTCTAAATTACCAAGGCTAACCAGGCATGGTGGTGCACACCTGTAATCTCATAGCTCTAGAGGATGAAGCAGGACAATTGTCACACGTCAGAGGCCAGCCCGAGCTATGTAATGAGTTTAAGGTTAGCCTAAACTATAAAGTGAGACTCTATCTCAAATGAAAAGTTCCCAAGGTCCCAGGGATGGCCCTGGTAATAAAAGTCATGGTCTTCCATGGCTCAGCCTCCCAAGTAGCTGAGATTACAGACACATGACATTCCACTAGATCACTCATCATCACAAAGGCCCTATGGCACAGGCAGTTAAGGCGTGAGGGTCACTCACACACAGAGCCGGGATGGGATGGGATTCAAAGCCCAAACTGGAAATCTGCTCGCTGACATGCTTGGCATCCTTGCCCCGGCCTCACTCCCTTCCTGGCCACTGGCAGATCTGGCCGCACCGAGAACTGGTGTCCTCACTCAGCACTGAACATCAGGCCACAAAGTCCACAAACTTCCCCAAGGACACACTGCAAGGAGTGTCTGAAATGGCTGCTCACTAAAATCCATCCGACAAGGAGCTATGCTGAAAGCTGGGCAGATCCCAGGACTGGAGTTGGAGGAGGACCAGGCAGGAATGAGGCAGCCTCTGCTGCAGAAAAAGAACCTCACTCACGGAAGAAGAGAAAGGGGAAGAGAAGCCCAGCGCTGGCCTCGTGCTCCAGCGGAAGCCAGGTGGGGTTCTGTCAGGGCCCACAACCCAAGCAGCAGCGTTTATGATCAACATCTTTTCATCAACCAAATTTATGCATCACAATTGCTATTGAAACCCAATCTATGGCCCTCTTAATGTAGCATTTCATAAGAATTAAACGTTCCGAGCCTGTCCTATAAAATAAGTGCAACCACTTATACTTGCTTACAAGTAATGACATAATGCCAAAACTATAACCATAAGAGGAGATCCTCCCAATAAAACCTATCAAGAAGCCGAAAAAGGGAAGGCTTAGCTGTTTTATAGGAAAAATACCATACAGGCAGACTGCTAGGCCATGCTGTGCAGTTACCTCACCCTGTTTCCATCTAATACATGGGCACTGGGGATGGTGATCCACAGGCAGCCTATAGGACAGAAGCCACAGGGCACAGCACACAGTCACTGAGACTGGACACTCCTTTCCTGACACTACTGAGTATGTACAGCAATCATACACAGCGCATGACCATGAAAGAACAAGGCATGTGTTTAAGTGAAAAAGCATCACAGTAAAACACGCGTTGCCACTAATCTCCCTCAGAATCCTCCCTCCCACTTCAGTCACACTTATCCCATCATCCGTGCCACTGTTGGAAGCAGCTCTGGAAGTGCTCTTTCCCATAGGTCTTTCTCATGCTGTCAGGGCTGACTCAATATCCTGAATCCATGTGAAACATTTACTTTCTAGAATCATTTTGACTTTGGTTAGGAGCCAACTGTCACACAGTGCTGGGTCCAGTGAGGAGGATGGACAGAGACACACCAAGGTTTCTATAAGCCCCAAACTGGATGGCACAGTGCAGCAGCATTCACATCACGTGCAGATATGCATGAGAGGGGATTTCTAGAGCTGCTTCAGAAAGCAACACAGAAGCCCAGGCCTGGTGAAACACACCTACAATTCCAACTCTCTGGGAAGGTGAGGCAGGATAATGACAAATCCAAACCCAACCTGAGCATGCAGCAATGGAGCAAGACCCTATCTTGAAACAAAAGGAATGGAGATGTAGTACACTGCAAAGGCCATGGACTTAATTTCCAATACTATGACAGGGAAGGGGGAGAGGCAAAAACAATAGAATAAGTGTATTCAAATCAAAGGGAATGCTTTGAGACCAGTTAATGGCAATTTGTGTTCAATAAATTTTAATTTGAACATTTTCACCATATTTTTCTATCAGCGTTTGCATAATACTGTTTCTTACATGCCAATATTTTTGAAGTAATGAACTGCTTTTTTAACTTTACTGACCCAAAACTCTGTCATTACATGAATGTCTTCAAAAACTCTACCATGTCCCGTTCACGCTGGCCAAAAAGCAGCCTTTGTCAGGAGGCATTATCTAGTATTTCACCACACGAGTAACAACGGAGCCATTCACTGCGCTGTCCCAGTTCGTGGCTGGCCACGTTCCCTGCACTTGAGGAGGCTCCGACCCACAATGGCCCCTAACACTTGTCCTGTCTGGAGCATCTCTCAGGGAACAACACCACACAGTTCCGAGGTGAACACCGCCACTGTGCGCACGGCCTCTGGGAGGACGCGGGCTGCTCACACCATTGTGCACCAAGACAATTAACTTGCTGCGGTGCTTCAGGGAGATTGTCCACATCTCATTTTCCTTCCCGCTCCCTTATGTTACACAGAGATGAGATCATCCAGGACAGAAGAAATGGGCCCTCTGAACCAGCACTGTATAAAAAAAAAAATAAAAGCTGAGCATGGTGGAGAAAACTAAGCGGCTGAGGCAGGAGGACAAGTCTGAGGCCAACCTGGCCAAACTTGTAATTCAAAAGAAAAAAGAAAACACTTGAGATAGAGTTCAGGGCTACATACCTGCAGCACTTGAAAACCAAGGTCTAGCATTTGATACCCAGTACTGTCAGATGTTGAAATTAATCAGATAGTCCACAAATGTTAAATATGTCTTAAATGGCACTTGGGAAATCATACCAAGCACAAATATGGAGGACCAAATCGTGGAAATGGAGCCATCAACATCTGAATTTTTGAGCAGTGAAAAGAATGACTTTCAGCAACACATTTATTGACTTGAATAGAGATAAGTGACAAAAAGTAGAGAAATGCATTTGGATAACTCCATGCTTTTTAAATGCACAAATAAAAGACCGGCATTACTAAAACAAGAACAAGTATTACTTCCCCTAAGAATCAAATACAGCCACCTCTACAGAGAAGTATTTACTTATTAGAGAGGTTATGCAGTTTAAACATAATACATTCATGTTCAATCTACACTCTGTCTTTTTAAAGGTGCCTATGCCATACCTGTAAATCTCTCAGTAGAAAGAATTCTAAATTAAATTCTAAATGGTTGCTGACTCTGCAAGATACAGACTATTTTGTCTCTGCGTTCATTTCTTCTGCAGTACTGGGGACTGAACCCAGGACTCTCATACTAAGCTCAGATGCCCACATTTTTTGTTTTGTTTTACTGTTTTCTTTTTTTTCCTCCGTCATGGCTGAGACAGGGGCTCACTAAATCACTAAACTTCCTGGCCTGGGTTCAGATAGACAATCCTCCTTCCCTTAAGTTCCTACATGTGTGTGACACCATCCCAAACTAGACGTTACAACTTGTATGTCCCCACAGTGAGGTGCCAGCCCTGCCCCTAGGATGCACTGAGACAGTGACTGTGACAGAGTGAGGTGGCCCGCACCTGTAATTCCAGTGCTTGAGAAGCTGAAAATAGAATCACTACAAGTCCGATCTATATAGTGAGATCCTATAGACCCTGTACTGAAATACATTTTTTTAAAAAGCTTATATGTATACATTTTTTCTTAAAGAGTCTATGTTAAGTAATGATTCAAGAAAACTCCTTGTCTGGAATAAAATAGAAAAAAAAAAAAAACCGGGTTGGATGATAGCTCAGTGGTCTATGCGCCTGCCTGGCAAGTGAGAGGGCCCAGGGCCATCCTCTGAGCCACAGCCCCAGAACAGCCACCAAAAGTAGGTATGGTGGTACATGCCTGCAATCCCAGTGCTGAGGAAGCTGAGACAGGAGGATAACTATGAGTCTGAACTGTGTAGTGAGGCCCTGAACCAAACAAACAAATACATGACTTTTTTTTTTAATTTTTGAAAGCACACCTGACAAAAACTTGACACACTTGAAAGAAGAACTGTTTACCTACTACATTTTCTTTCATCTGAATGATTGCTTTATTATACAAAAAGTTTCCAGTAACAGGAATTTTTTTAGGGCCAAAAAAAGTTATGTTGGATAAAATGTTTTACTAATTGTTTGATTTAAGAATCTAAGAAAAAATTCTATCTGCCCACGGGTCATTACTCATGCAGCTGCACCTGTTAGGTGGCTACCACAGACTGCACAGTACACAGAAGCCTTGAGGCCGTAAGAACAACAGAATAAGGAGTCTGGGTGCAGCTCAGTGGTAAACTACATGCTCCACTGCATGGGATCCTGGGCTCCATCCCTAGCATCCAAATAACAGACAGCCATAAAATAAGACCAGTTAGTAGGCTTAATAAAAACTAGCAATGATACACTAAAATATGAAGAGTAAGAAGTTTGCTCAGATCCCTTCTTGACTGGCTTACACACTCAAACTCACTTAATCCTATCAACCTCACAGATACAGCTAAACCTTGGTACTCACCTGCTTTGAAATTCATGGAACGTGACTCAGCACATTTTGACCCAAAAATGTTGTCCCAGTACTTGGTATTCACTTGTTACCAAGTTTTGCAAGATAGAACTTGCAGTTTCAATTGTCTCTTGACACAGGGCCATTTCCAGCAAAAACAATTTATTTGGTATTCACTGCTTTGGGTTCTTTCTCGTGTCCCAGAACCAATTAAGGGCAACTACAGAGGCATTACTGTACTACTATTTTTAGATGACACAGCTGAAACACAAAGAGGTTAAGCCATTTCTCTAAGCTCAGGGCTAGGTCTGAACCCAGGTTATGAGACCACTGCCTGCACTCCTCACAATTGTGTTATTAAGTCCCTCACACGTGTAGGGAAGGATGAGAAAGGACCTCCTGGAAGAGCTGTTCTGAGCATGGGGGTCCTCAAGTCTTGCCTAAAGAGCCCGTAGTTGCTACAGCAGGAAGGCTGGGGAAGGGGGAGGGGGAACAGGGAGAGCAGCTGAGCTGTGGAGCAGAACATCTGAAAGCCCATGGGGAGGAACAACTAAAGGCCCGAAGAGCAGCACAGAAGCAGCCAAAGACCAACAGCCACAGGGACAGTGCAGAGTGGAGAGAGCCGCCGCCCTCCTAGGAAAGCCACGTCCATTTTCCACGCAGCCGGAGCTCCTCTGACTGCTGCGGGATGCGGAAACCAGGGACAAGGAGCAGAGCAGGGAGGCCACCACAGGGCAAGGGACACTCAGGGTGCAGCAAATCCACAGTGGTAACCTGGACCTCCTCTCCACAGTCACTGCAGGGATGTGAGCCCCCAAATCAGGAACACAATTCCCACTGGAGGAAGGTCAGGAGGAGGACAATGCTCCCTCCTATCTCCTGTCTTCATTCGTTTATGTTAAACAAATACACATATTCAGCCACATCTTAGAAAAATCACACAGACTGAAAATATAAGCACAACCACATCCTCAGAATTCTAACACTTTTTTTTTTTTTTTTTTTTTGGTGTGATCAAACTCGGGACCTGGCACTTGCAGGCAGGCGCTTATGCCACTGAGCTATCTCTCCGACCTTGAAAACATATCTTTTTTTAATAATCACAACATCAAGATGGAAATTGCTTACTGCCACTTCGCAGAATACAGAATTTTTAAAAATCTCACTCCATTTTCATAATTTAATACACACTTCAGCGTCATTACATTTTTTCCTTATGAAGCAGTCAAAGGCACAGAGCTGCATGCCATCAGGGTTTTCAGAGATTAATTAGCCTTCTATAGAGAACGCCAGAGCAATGCGAGCTGCAACATAAACTGCAACTTTAAATACAGAGAAAGAGAGAGCCACACATGTGATTGAGAGATCAGCTGAACATCCTACCTTGAGAAAGCCACATCACAGGAGACCGCGAAAGGAGCGGAGAAGCAGCAGAGACCAAGCTCACCTCCAGACAGCTCTTAACTTGCATGACTCTGGCAAACACCTTAGCCTACCTGGGCTTGGGTTTCCCCGTTCATAATGATGCACACTTCACAGGACTGCAGAGAGGAGTAAATGGTAAGAGAGAGACTTCTCCCCTGTGATGTCAGATTTCGTCACTCTCTCCAGCTTCCCCTTCCTGGCGCAGACAGATGCAGGCTCTGTCTAAGGCCTGTGCCAAAGCCCTTCTGGGGGCCTATGCAACGCCTCACCTCGCCTCTAGATGAGCCAGGCCCCAGGTCAGCACCCAGCTTCTCCATTGTCACAGAAGGGGCGAAGAATGCTCCATCCTACAGCTAAGAATACTTTTTTTTTCCCCTTAAGAAATCATAGCCAGAGTATTGACCAACTCAGCAAATGGCCATAAATAATCAATGAATTATTTCATAAAAGAATTAAATTTTTAAGGAAATAACACTAGATCAAGCACCTAAGGGAAAGGTTTTGATAACAAAGTTCATCAAGAGCTACTAAGGATCTGGGACAGCATGGGGGAGAGCAGCCAGAGGCATGGATATGAAGATGACCTAAAGTAGCTGCAGGGAGAGGGTGTGGGGAAGAGATAGCTCAGGGGCAAAGTGCCTGCCTGGCAAGTGCAAGGTCCTGAGTTCAATCCCTGGTTCCACAAAAAAAAAAAAAAAAAAAAAAGGTACTTGCAAACTCCGTATTAATGTTTAGCAGTTGGCAAAAGAAACCTGAACTCACAAAAGCTAAGACAAATTGTATCCTTTCCACAAATCACCAGGCATGAAAAGAGAGGCAGGCCAGTCCACACAATGGCACTTATTCTCTCTGGATAACACATCATATATATATATATATATATATATATATATATATATATATATATATACTCTTACTATGTTGCTCAGGCTGGCTGGGAACTCCTAGACTCAAGTGGTCCTCCTGCCTCAACCTTGAACTATGCCAGGCACATCCAGAGAATTTAAACCCAGGGACCTGGTGCCATTATACAGTCTCTACCTTTCTTCTTACATACGGGCTTCCCCAGCCAGAAACCAGTGCCTGCTGGCCTCTGGACCCTCACTGCCTGTCTACATCAGGTATCGTCATGTATTTCCTATGTGTCCCCTCTTTCTTCAGCAGAATCTCTAAGAATTGCTGCTCTATTGTTCCAAACGTGTGTGCACATCCTCACTAAACACCAGCAGAGAGAGCAAATACAGGGAAAGCTCACTGAGGGCCAGTTCCATGGCTCATGGCGGTGTGCCGCTGAGCAAGCTTCCAACCCAGAACTATAGCCAAGGCGGGAGGACGCCTGCTCCTCACATTCACATGCTAGAAGGGGCAGGCGCTGAAAAGATAGGGGTCTCCTTAATAATCTATAAAACATCCAGAAAGTATGAAACGTAACATGGACTCTCCCTTCATTTCTCCCAAAAGCAAGGGCAGTTGCCCAGAACATGACATCCCGCTACAAATCCCCAAGCTGCTCCAGCCCAGGCACCAAATTTTTTCAGAAAACCAAAAACCTCCACCTCACATGAACTCGGGAAAGTCTACATGCTACTCCCCTCATGCTGTGGCGGCATGCACATACAACTGAGAATAACTTTTCTTGGAACTTGTTCAGGACCCATGTGGTGTCACACATCTGTAATCCCAGCACGCAAGGAGGTTGAGGCAAGGGGATCCTAAGTTTAGGCCCAACCTGGGCAATTCAGACACTATGAAAAAAGGAAAAGGAAAATGAAAGGGACTGAGACGTTCAGTGCAAAAGTCCTGGGTGGAAGCTCCAGTACCACAAAAGAAAAGAAGAGGAACCAAATAAAGCGCTATTCTATTACTCTCTGAAGCCCGCCATTCCCAGGGCTGCACCGCAGTGAACAACAAAGAAAAGGTCTCCACATTTCAGAGTCACTGCTGTCCTGGATAAGGACACTGCTCTCCACTGCCCAGGGCTCCTACACAGCAGGGGCAGGGACCCTCCGCTCTCTGGAGACAGTGCTGCTACCTGCCAGGCAGTACAGTACTCCCCACGACCCTAGCGCGGGGCTCGAGCCTGGGTCACGTGGACAGGTGTGGACAGCAAACTGGGCAGCAAGCAGAGGTCTCTGTGGCTGCAGAAATCAAAGCCATGCTAGAATCGTGGGCTTGTGGTTGACAAGAGAAGTTCCCTTTCCACACATGCTCTGTGTGTGTGTGTGTGTGTGTGTGTGTGTGTGTGTGTGTGTGTGTGTCTTTGTCTCTATGTGTGGTTGTATGTATATGCACACATCCATGAGAAGGCCCATAGTGGGCAGGGTCAGACTCTGTATCCTGAGTGCCACAGCACCAACATGGCATCTGTGCTTGAATGTGTGATGCATGTTTCAGGCTGAAAAGCCCCCAGGGTCCCAGCACCCTGCCCATGCCCCATAGATGGCTCCCTCACTCCATCTCAGCAATGTCACCCCAAGGCACAGATCAGGGCCAGGTCCTTGAGTCTCCTCCTTCACTCTCCCTTGTGGGCTCTGGTGACCTCATGGAACTCCACCTTGGAAATCTATCTGGAGCCTGCCCAGCTCTCAGTCTCCTGCCACTGCCACCTCATTTCCACCACCAGCTTTATCTTCCGCTGGGGACAACTCAGCATTTGTAAACAAAGGGACAAGCAAGGAAAGGGCTGCTGAGCTGTGGGGACCACCACCGCAGACTGCAGCTTCACCACACCACTCGGTGAATGTTTATGACTGCCCTGACTGGCATCTTTAGCCCTGAGGCTCCTGGTGACAAAGGTTAAAAAACACACAAACACAAATTATTTTAAGTGATAGAATCACACGTCTTGTTTTTTTTTTTTTTTTTTTTCCTTTTAATGTAAAATTTTCCTTTTTCCCTGATACTAAATAGTAAGCAATTATAAGCTGATTGTTCAAAAAGGGAACTGAACTGGAAATTGGACTCGGTACTTCACACGAGGCTGCTGTCCTGTACGTGCTGATGTTTCCCAAAAGCCAAAAGCAAGCATTAAAACTTAAAGCACTGGGCTGGGACACAAGGAGGGAAGGAGAAAGGGATCCATCCAGGTAGCTGCTAGAGGTCTCCAAACAGAAGGGTGGCTGCACCTGGACTGTCCAGGGATCACAGGTCCTGTGGGCTGCAGAGTCCACACAGCAGAGACTTTGAGGAGCTGTGGAAGCAGTTGAAGCAACTGAGGTTGCTCTGGCCACTGCGCAGACCACGAGGCAGCAGGAGGCTATGGACTGAAGTAGTGAAGAGCAACGGGGGCTTCCTGGACAGCAGTGAGCACAGTCCTGCCAAACCCTCTTGGAGCCCCCAAGCCACTGCCTGTGGGCCTGATACAGCAGTGGTCCCCAGAGGTAGGCAGTCCTTTCTACCAAATCTCCTGGAAGCACTATTGCCTCCACTCCTGAGGTCCCTGCACAGCATAGAACATCTTTACAGCTTCTATAGAAAAATAAACCAAAGCAAGAGGCTGGAGGAGGCCAAGTGTCAGCCAGGCATTCCCAGAGTGTGCGCAAAGCTGGGGCTTCAAGTCTCGGCTTCCTCACAGGCAAGAGAGCAAGTTGCCTGCCTCCCCCCAGCTCAAGCCGGCTGCTTCTGTTGAAGAGGGATTTCCCATCAGAATGACATTACAATTTGGCAAACTTCTTGTACAATTTATCCTAATCAACATAACTCACCTCTATGAAATCTTTGAAAATTATAGCACAATAAGTTCCCTCCTTCTTCCTCTCAAAAAAAATTTTTTTCAATATGCACAGATGGAAGTCAGCAAAATGAGAGAATTGCCCAACCCATCTCGCCCTAAGTCCACAGTGCGTGTAAAGTAGGTCCTGGAAAACGGTGAGCACCCAGTGCTACCTACAAGCACCTCAGCAAAGCAGCAATCTCAGCAAATCGTGGCCTTGCCCATTCTAGAACCCCTCCTCTCCTGTCTTTTAAACTCAAGAGGAATTTTCAAATTTGTAGCAACTTTCCTGGTCTCCAACCTCGAGTCTGCCATACTGGAATCTGGTTACCTCACAGTAGTCAAAGTAGTCAAAATGAGAATGTATGTAATCATGTCTTCCCTGTCTGCCTAAAGCCATCAGCAAAGCCCTTCGTGACTTAGACCCTCCAACATGGTTTCTCTCCCATCCCCAGCCCCAAAGCTCACATTATAAATTCCTTTCCCACTTCTCAGCATCCAAGGTGAGACATCAACTCCTCCACACAGACATCCTCCAAGGTCTGAGCTGGGCCACATACCAGGCTGGAGGCCCCCAGTTCCATGACCCACCTCCAACACACTGCACTGAAATGCTTTGTTACAGCCTTGTTTCCAAAAGCCCAGTGCATAAGAGCCACTTGCCCTGTACTGCGAGACCAAAGAAAGAAGCAGATGGATCGAGGATTGCACGGAACACAACTTACTACAGATTTGTGGACAGAAGCAGACCACGGAAACAAAACTGGATATAAACCCCACACCTAAGGCCAGAAGAGGCCGCTTAGACAAACTCAACCAAAATGGGCAGCAGCCAGCCAGAATGGGAGTAAGGCTTAGCGGAAGAGCCCATGCTCAGTATGCATAAGGTCCTGGGGTCAATCTTCAGCACCAAAACCCAGGTATGTCCAATATTGGCTAAGAAAGCCAGGGCATGACACGAAATACTCAGCTGACTGTCTTAATGATTGTGTGTCCTAGGGGGTTTTGGAGTTACACGGAGTTACATGCCAGGGTTTTGGAGTTACATGGAGTTACATGCCAGGGTTACATGGTAGACAAAGTGGTAGCAAAAATCAAACTGACTACAGTCAAGCTATTGGTTCTCTTTAGCTTCTCATTCCACTCCTAACAGCAATAAAAGCCCTGGCATGTCAGGGGCATTCCACTGGTATTCACTGAAATAAAGAGTGAAGTCCTGTTCTCCTGCTTCCCAAGTTCCTGGCCTTTGATTTCCTGTTCTACAACAGTGGGTCTTGATTTGCACCAGTGGCTTCTTTTAATGATGACTCCCTCATGCTGACCAGGATCACATGCTTTACACAAGTTCCTAATTAAACAACTCATCCAAGATTGCCTGCTAGATCAATAATAAGGGGCTAAGATCCAGGCTGGTAACTTCAACTTCACAAACATCCTGTTATACACTGTAACCTGAAACACTCTATAGAGGAAAGACATCCCTTTCTCTTTTCTCATTGCTTTCTTTAGCCTTCTCTTTCAAAACACAACACAGCAACTCTGAAGATCTTAGAAAAAACCTGCCTGACACTAGAAGAAGCCTTTGTACTAGGTCTGGCTGAAGAGGTCATCGGGTCCTGTTGTTCCACTTTTCAAACTGACCCCTACTTTGCACTGAAGAAAACTCATATCTTGATCTCAATATCAGCAATGATTCTCAGCAGCAAGAATACTCTTGCCCTCTGATTTTGCAAGGAATGTGGTTATCCTTGGATGTGTAGGGGCTCAGGTCCAGGAGCTCCCGCAGATCTCCAGATTTGAAGATGCCCACGACCGTTATACAAAATGGCAAATATCTGTATAAGACCCACGCACACCTTTTCATATGCTTTACACAATCTCTAGATTACTTGTAGTATCTGATTCAATGTAAATGCCATGTAAATAGCTATTATGCTGTATTACTTAAGGAGTACCAGGAAAAAAGTTCCGACACATTCAGGAAAGACAAATGTGTTCAAAGATCTTTGGCCTATGATTGGCTGAACTCAAAGATGAAGAGAGTGAAGGATACAAGCTTCTGAATGTGCATGTTCTCATAGTTCAGGCCCAGGGTCAGTATCTCAAATGTATGAGGGCACCCCAATGGCTCTGTAACAGAGGGGAGGAGGAGAAGAGGGGCTGCTGCCCATGGCTGGATGGAAGAGCAACAGTCTTGAGGACAATGACAGTGGTAGCCTCCATGGGTTTCGGGGCCAAGGAGGAACACTGGGGTCCTGGAGAGGTCTGTGGCAATGGAGAAAGCATGGACCTCTAAAAGGAGGGGCACAGCCACTTCAAATCTCCCCATTTATCACTAATGGGAAGCAATTCCACTCTTTTAAATACCATACATGTAAAGGCCATTAAAGCAGCCTGCAAGTCACCAGCATGTGACAGCTACTTGAGGCCTAAATTATTCTTTATCACTTTAAATGGCCCACTGATACCCACAACCTTCTGTCTTATCTCACAAGACAGAAAGATCTTTTGTGACTGCAAATACATGTGACCCTCTAACCACAGAGCCTAACACTGTGTCCCCTTTCAAGACCAGATAGACTAAAATAACAGACAACAGATATGAAGCTGTGCCCAGCTCATGCTTCTGGGAGATTCTTCCTCCTACATTTAATAGAATTCCATACAGCACTGTTTTCACAAAGTCAGGAGAGAAGCAGAGAAAGAGCAGTGTTCTGAGGAAGGAGCCCCCCAAATCCACAAGAGATGGGAGAACTCTAGGAAAAGATGGGATAATGACCCCAAGCTTACACCACAAAACATGAGGAATGGAGTGAAAAGTCAACTATGACAGCCACATGTTCTATACAAAAGCAACTAAGTCTTGCAGCCCTATAGGCAAGGCAAGGTAAATAAATACTCACCCGGAAAGGAAATGACATCAAATTAGAAAAGAAGCCTTTCGCACAATTTCCCCAGATCTCCTGCTCTGTGGCCACTTTAATGTAAGATCACAACTTTATTGGAAAACTTGAAGGTCACTGAGGGAGGTCTAAGCCTTATGCTGGGCACTGAGAGAGGGTTCTTTTTGCACACGGAGCAGCTGTCAGGAAAGCTGGACAGAAATACTCTGCTGCACATCCAGCTCCAAAGCATCCTCCAAGTCTGTGACCCCATCCACACGCATCACGTCCAACCTGTTGGACACTGTCCTATGAGACCTACGCAGGCAATTCCTCCTCCACACACACTCTTCTCACAAGACCTCAGCAAAGAAGGATTTGAAGAGGGGCTTTTCTTGGACTGGGATGTAGCTCAGAGGTTAAGGCTGTGCCTAGCATGCACAAGGCCCTCGGGTCTACCCCTAGAACAAATGAAAACTAATTTTTTTCTTTACTACTGTATTTCTTCTCCTGAAATGGGGAAATACCAGCTACACAGTAGTAAAAGTGAAACAGAATCATAAATCAAAACCCCAAGCTCATCAGATCAAACATAAATGTGTAAGTGGTCAATTCATTTCTCCCAGCCCCCAAATTCTGTTAGTTTATGACTTCAAATATCAAAAGGAAAAAAAATTATAACACCTTGACCATACTAAATAGAAACTGGAAGAGATAATGTAAGATATAAACTTCTTTTACTTCTTACTCATCAATATAAATCTGCCACATGACAGATGAACTAAAAGACTGAATTCCAAAACACAGGCTTCAGTAGCAATGTAGGACACAAGGCAACCACAACAATAGCCAGCAATAATTTTTACTGCAGCCCAATACGCAAGTTGCCAGGGATTTGTTTTAAATCTTGGATGTTGTCTTAAACACAGCAGGCTCTTGAAGCCCATCTGCTGTTCCTGTGTAGGACTAAAATATATTCATTCAAGAGTTGGTTGGTGCCCAGTGAGGGCAGCTGAGGTGAGCAGAGGAAACCTGCAGAAACAGACAAAGCAGTAGGACAACCGCAAGTTCAAGGCCAGCCTCGGCCACGCAGGGAAAGCCTATCTCAATAAAACAAAAGAAAAGGAAAATCCTAGAAAAGACAGAAAATGAAGGCTAGGATCTCTGGCTTCTCCCAATATAAACCAAGTTGATCTTTGAGTTTTAAGTTTAACTGCACTGGAGATCCAAACAGAATGCCTACCTATGCTTCTGCTTCTAAGCTTAGCTTCCCAGAGTGAATGCTCAGAAGTGGTGGCACAGTTGACCGGGCTGTTGTTCCCAGTTCCCAAGAAGCCATATTTTCCTGATGTTCATCTTTTCCTGCCAGCTATGCTTCCTGCTCTGTGCTGGCTCATGATCTCTGCATGTTAATAGTCAGTCTCTATCTGCTATCAGTACCTTGCTCTGTCTCTCAATCCTCAGTGGGGTCATACCTGTCGCGATGGCTCTAAATAGTGCCTGTGTGCTAGGAGATCCCAAACTCCCCTCTTCAGACTATTATCTTTCCTCTGGGCTAGATAGTCTCACTGCCAGCAAAGACTTGACATCTTCTCTGGGACATTCAAAACTCTATGATGTGAGCAGAAACCCGGTTCATTCCCATCAGTCTCCATCACACTCAGTGAGGTCTGTATCCGCTCAGTGCATCACAGTCACTCCTGATTCCTCTCAATTTCCCTCAAGTCCTGCACAGAAGTCCTGTCATTTCTACAGTCACAACCTATTCCCCAATCTCTCCACCACCACCACCTTCTCCAAACCAGTGGTTCTCAAACTTTTCTGTGCATCAGGCTGAGACAAATCACCAAGCCCCATGCCTGGAGTCTGTAATTCAGCAGGTGAGAGATGAGGATAGGGACATTCAGTTCTGGGGACTCCCAAGCGATCCAGCGGGGCTGGGCCCAGGCCCAAGCTACCCTCTCTCACCCCTACTACTTTCCTCCTTTATTACCCCTTTCCCCAATGACTCACTGCCCTTTAACCATACTGAATACAGACTTCATATTATGCTATTTCTGCTTAAACATCAAATCCAAGCTCCTTCCCATAATAACACATGTGCTCCAGCGTGACTTCCTTGATTCCTTACACTGGAGCCTCATTGTCCTTTGGTTCCCCTAAAATCACAAGCTTCCTGGGGGCCTCTGCGCCCTCTACAGAATCTGAGCATCACCTTCCTCGTGCTCTTCACGGGACTGGTTTGTTCCCCTTTTCCTTCACGTCTTATCTAAAGGCCACTGATTCAGCACTGTGCTACTGGAGACTCCTGACCCCCTCCAATTCTCCGTGCTGCTGAACAGTCTTACCCCTGGCCACAACCAGCATGTTAGAGTGTGCACAGTGCTGTGGTCCAGATGTGATCTATCCCAGGTATCCATGTGCCAACAGCTTGGAGCCTGTGTGGCAGTCATGGGGGTGGGGGGCCACCTTCACAATGCAGACTACTGGGTGTTGGCCAGGCCGCTGGGGTGCTGCCCTTGGAGGAGATTAACGTAGTTCCCACAGGCCCATGGCTGGTTCCCATAAGAGCCATAAAAAGAGCAAACTTGGCCCTGGGATCTGTCCAGTTCCTCTTTTCTCCTCTGTACCTCTCCCATGTTCTCCCATGTGCTGCCATCCACCCTGAGGTTCTCGGCAGGGGCTAAAAAAACCCCCAATCTCAATCTCCAAAACTATGAGCTAACTGAACCTCTTTTCTCTGTGAAATACCCAGCCTCAGGTATTGCGCTACAGCAACAGAAAATGTCCTAAGACTCCATTCACCTGTTGGTCCTTCTTGCTCCCTGGATGGCCACTGAAGCTATATCTGAGACACTGACTGCACATACACACTTGCCACCCACTGCATGCCAAATACATTTTTAGTCTATAAATGGGTGAATGAATGAATAACCTTACAGAAAAAGTAATGACTTCCACATTTCAAGCGAATGCAATTAAAGGAACTTGCCCAATTATCTGACTAAGTCTCTTTAAGAGAAGCAAAGGATCTTCCAAAGCAATCAAAACAATAAAAACACACCCTCCTCCAAATCTAGAAATGGATTCCTTTCTAGTATTTTTAAAAATGATTAAGTATCAGCCAGGCATGGTGGCACACGCCTGTAATCCCAGCACTCGGGAGGCTGAGGCAGGAGGATCTGTGTGAGTTTGAGACCAGCCTGGGCTACAGAAGTGAGCTCAAATCCAGCCTGAACCACATAGCGAGACCCTGTCTCAAAAAAAAAAAAAAAAAAAAAACGATTAAGTATCAGCCTTCACGTCAGATGCTCTCCTACAAATACTTTTCAATTAAACATTTTCCATGGACTCTGTACTCCTGCCTCATTTAGCAGCAAACACTTGAGTGTCAACAAATTCCCCACCATGTGGCCGCCAGGACCTCACCTCAAGAAGCTGCTCAGCATAGACACCCACTCAGAAAACAAGCGCCTCCACACAAAGTTCATAGGCACCTGTGCCCCAGTCTCCAACAGTGTCTGTTCTTCTCTACTTCCTGGAAAAGGAATCTTCCGTGCTTGCTCACGAAGAAAATATTTATGGAGTAAGGAATAAATAAAATAGCACATCATGGGCATTTTCAACAATATTCTATACGGTGCTGTCACTGGTGCGGCCCCTGTAAATCTGCTATCACTTCTGGCCAGCGGCTCTGCTAGCAGCTCCTCCCGCCCACCCTGTCCCACCGTCCACCCCCTGGCTCCCAGAAACCCTCAGAAAACTCTATAGGACCCATTCTAACCAGTCTCCCCTGGCTACTCTCTGTGCTTCCTCCACACACCACACAACTTCTCCATACCAATATCCTCCAATTCTATCACCAAGTTGGTTTTCCCTTAGATCAACAAGCCCTGCCTACCAACCCTCACCTAGCACGTCTACTGTGGTCTACCTCACTCTAGTTTCTCTCCTGAGCTCAAGGAAGTACAATGAATGTGGAACCAATGCCAACTTCTCTGTTTACTTCCACCACGCCCTGCTCAGATGGTTAGAAAATAATACTGTTCGACCTCATCTCAACTGCACGGTGATAGCATGCAGGGCTGGATAATGTCCTGTCCCAGAACCTTGTGCATCATGTGATAAAATCCAGCATCAAAACCTGGGTGTGCTGGCATACACCTGTAACCCCAGCACTTGGGAAGCTGAGGCAGGAAGATCGCCAGGAATTCAGGCACTGGACTATGTAGTAAGTTTAAGACCAGCCTGAAGCGCATAGTAAGAGCCTGCCTCAAAAATGAAAGGAAGGAACTATGGCCAAGAGGTAGGGCCAATGTAAATGTCCCCCCACAGATATACACTCAATGGACCTGCTCATCAGCCAGGGAAGAGGAAGGGGTGGGGAAGAAACTGAGAAGGGGAGCAGTGAGAAAGTTAAGCAAGCCAGGTATGGTAAACACCTATAATCCTGTAATTCCAGCTCTGTGGGAGACTGAGAAACAATGTTCACAAGCTCAAACCCAGCCTGGGCAATTTAGCGACTTAGTGAGACCCTGCCTCAAAATAAAATCTAATTTAAAAGGGATAGAGCAGAGCTCAGTGCAAAGGCCTAGGGTCCTCCACACTACCAGAAGGCACTGCGCACACTTAACGGTTTTATTCCAATTTTCTCTTTGGCCAAGGCTTCAGTTGCGTTTCCTCTGCTTCACAGAGGTTTTCCTCCCCAGAAGTGTCCTAGCTGTCCTAGCTGCTGTCACTGAAATGTCCACAGTAGAAACGCCCTTCAGAAACTAGCTGTCCTAGTGTCCCAGCTGCTCCTCAGTGCCGTGAGACACGCTCAGAAACCATCCAGGGACGGTAAGAACTTCAACTAGGTACTGAGCAGGCCTCACCACAGGGGTGGGGACACAGCTCACGGGGCGTCAGCTGATGGCCACACACTCTACATTCCTGAACAGCTTGTATGAGTGACCCACAGCGCCTTTACCCTTTGGCAGTGAAGCATCGAATTTCTTTAAAAGTAACTAAAATACTAAATCATGATCAAATGTTCCTATGGTTTTTCCTTCAAGAGACAGGGCAGGGGGAATCCACACTACATATTAACTCAGGTACCACTTTTAGAACGTACTTTATTCTATTCATTTGGAAACTTACAATAACCTATTTGGGTCAAGTATTAGAAGCTGTAACATTCATGGGCTTCATAATAACTAGTTATTAATTAATTGTTCATTCAAATAGCACATTGTCCTCCCTTGACTTAACTCCTTGGGGCTGACACTCCTGGACCTTCAGCAGATGTCCCTGCGGCCTGCAACCCTGCCCTGCCTCTGTGTAAGACCGCTAACTCACCTGTCTGTGTCCCCTCCAACTCCAGGAATGAATCAAGTATAGCCCCTCAATTATTTTGGTTTGTGCATGTTTGTTGGTGCTGGGAACAACCAACTCAGGGCCATATACATGGGATCAGCCACTAAGACACACCCCAGCACCTTTCTTATTTTGCCACAAAATCAAGAATCCAACAGCGCAGGGGAAGTGGTAATCAAAGAGGGCTAAAAATATTAAATGATTATATTTCAGTAGCCAACCACAATTGCAGAATGTTGGGGGCGGTGGCGGGGATAAACATACAAAATGCTGAAGATCTATCTTTAGGGCTGCCCTACTCCAGAATGGCCAGCCAGACCCTCCCACCATCACTCCCTCCAGGAATACAGACTCACAGGGAGGAAGGTGTTCCCAGAGGCCCTCCAGCCTGCAGGAGGCTGAGCAGGCCTGGTTTCCTCTTCCAGTCTGAACATGGTCTATGCAAACCGTGCAATTTGTTGGGGGCTGGGGCGATGGATGAGGGGAATGTTATGGTAGAAAGCTTAGAAAGTGAGCCTGACAAGTCGGAGGCACTCGGGAGAGCGAGCATTAGCACAGCTCACTTCCCATCTGCTCACAGCAGAAATAAAGTGGGACATTTCAATGACATGCATTCTCCTCCAGGAAGTATCACCACTTCCTTGTTCAGCCACATATGCAAATGAGCCAACTTGGGAAATCACAATCCTAAAGCAAACACCTCCGCTATGAGGCTGAGCAACGATGGTTTACCTGGGCCCAGCAAATTCATCAGGGAGTGCTGTGTCTAACCTCACTGAAAATTCTGCAGTGGTGCCCACCAGGGGAGGGGAAGGGCCTGTTCTTCTTCAGAAACAATGTCACACACCAGCAGCGTCATGCCATGTCTGGGTCCCACAGGAGGCCAAAGCAGGTGCCTGGGCTGGGCTGGTCCACGCTGTCTGATACTGACTGGTGTCTGAATACAACTTGTGTACATGTTTTGCTGACAGCAGAAAGCAGACTTCACAATCCACTTTCTGGGAACCATAAACTTAAAAAAAAAAAAATGATAAAAGTACTATATGTGGAGATTGAGTATTTCTCAAACCTGTGGCAATGCTGTCTCACTCAAGAAAATATTCTGTGACTAGGGCTGCAGCTCAGGGGTCCAGCACATACCTACCACGCACCAACCCGAGGGTCAACGCCCAGTACAACACAGAAAAAAAAAAAAAACAACTGGCAGAGATCTCTGGGTTTCAGTCTTTTGGAAACCTAACCAGAACAATAAGACTCCACAAAAAAAGGAAATCTATACTAAACTTGCATATGCATTTTTTTTCTTGTTTCAGAACTTTTGTTTGTTTGTTTATTTATTTTTATGGCCGGCTCAGTCTGCCCTCAGGGCAGGGCTTGCGCAGCATGTGGTGCTGGGGATCGAACCTTGGTCCCTGCAGACACTCAAGCTTTCCTAAGCAGGCACTTTAGACCACTGAGCCATCCTGCCGGGCCCTGCATATGCATTTTAGGAGACTGATGGACCCTGGAACAGTTAGGCTGAAAAGTGGAGGCTAAACTCTGTGCATACTCTGCCCTCCTAACAGAAAAAATTATCATCATTCCTTAATTAGCTGCCGTGAGATTTGTAGACTCTCTTCCTTTTAAGGAAATAGAATCCTTTGAAATTAGCATAACTTTCAGTATCAAAGGACACAGATTAGAAATATACATACTAATATACACAGTAAAGCCTTCTATAAACTACAAGGCATAAATCATGTAGTTACCACTACTTCTTGAAACTATAAGTGAGAACCAGAATCCAACCTGGTGAACCCCACTGCAGGCTGCAGGGCAAAGGAATTCTCTGAGGAATAATTGGAAGGTATCACAATTAGCGCATAGAACAAGTAAGCTGAGGGGCTGGGGAGATAGCTCCGAGGCACAAGTGCCTGCTGGGCAAGTGCAAGGTCGTGAGTTCAAACCCTGGTCCCACAAAAAAAAAAAAAAAAAAAAAGAACAAGTAAGCTGAGGCCTCTGTGAGTCAGAGCGTGGCTTACAGGAGCTGAGGCTGAGAGGGCACCCTGGGCAGCCCCAAGGAGCGTCCCTCACACAAGCCCTCTCGGGGGACACTGAAAATGGGAGGAATAGGGCAGAGAAACAGGAACAGAAAGGGCTCACCCATCTACTACCTCACCACCCTAAATACACCTGATCTCGTCAGAAAGGGTTCGTCCTCACGTTCCCCATAGTGGAGTTTGCGACCAACAGCTCAGAAAAAACAAAAGCAAATAGAGGCTCTGGTAACCCAAGGCTCAGTTTTTCACGTTCTCTGGATCTAAGAAGACAAAAGAAAGCAAATTCTGGGCAGGACTCTCCCCAGACAGCCTCATGGTGCTAGGACATCTAGAGTCTCTGGCTCTGGGCCCTTCCCTGCTGTCCATGCCTGCCTCACTAGTAGCCAGGAGGAGTCCCGCTTTGTCCCCAGGTGCTTCTTCCCACCCTGCCCTCTCCTTCCCAATCTCACTGCAGGCGCTCAGGGAGACACTGCCCGGCTGCTGCTCACTCCTGGCTCAACCCAGGGCACACTGCCAGGGCCCGGACCCCAGTGACCCACAACCCCACCCCACGCCCAACCTGTCAGCCCTTCAACTGGGACCAGGCAGCATGGCTGCAGACCTGACGGGCTCTGGCCACAAGCCTGCACACAGATGCTGCCCAGGCATGGTGGGGTCCACAAAGCAGAACCAAAACTAGTACACCAAGGTTGCTTTTCAAAAACGACCTCTGGTTAGTACTGTTTCCTCACTGCTTTCAGAAGGAATTGGACATAACTTAAAATGAAGATTCTAAAAACTCAAAAATAATTAGAAGACTGGCAAGAAAATTTAAAAAGGAAATTAGAAGTTCTGAATAAAAGAAAAGCTTCAAATGTAGTTGTTCGTTTTAAAGCAGGTGTAGGCTGGCCGAGGTGGTGCACACCTTATAACCCCAGCACTTGGGAGACTGAGCAGGAGACTCAATGTAAGTTTGTGGCCAGCCTGGGATACACAGTGAATTCAAGACCACCCTGAACTACACAAATGAAATCCCGTCTCAAAAAGACAAATTTAAAAAAAATAATAAAAGACAAAATCAAAAGAAAAAGCAGCTGTGTCAGTGCACGTCATAATTCTTATTACACAGGAGGCTGAGACAGGAAGATCACAAGCTCAAGGCCAGCCTGCAAAATAAAGCAAGATATCTCTAAAAAAATGAGAGAGGAGCCTGGAGATGTGACAGTGCTCCCAGGGTTCAACGCCCAGTACTGGGAATGGGAGACTCTTAAGCTTTCCTGGAAAATGACAACATGGAAAAATGAATCACAGCTCTCAGTCCTGTAGAAAAAGAAGCATACAGGGGAAAAGACATTCCTACCTCAACTTTGAAAGGAACTTTGTCCTATGAAACTTTGCATTAGACAATCAAATCAACAAGATGTTCGGTGTCCTCAATGACTGCTTTGCTTTAAAGTTGTAGAAACAGTGGTCATCCTCCACCTCGGCTCAACAGCCCAAAGGAGACCTAGGGGCCTAATGCTAAATTCCACTTGGACAGGGGCCTCTCTAGGACCATCTAGGACCATCTCCCTGAGTGGGATGCTCTCTAATCACCTGGCTCAACTATGGCACCCTAAATGACTTAGCAAGCAGCCCCCTGGCCAAGAGCCAGCCCAGCCTAATCATGAAGACAGTCCAAACCCACACACTTGGGATTGACAAACACTGACCCTGAGCTGTGCCCACACTGCAGGACCTCACACTAAGCCAGGTCTCCAGTTGCCAGGGCATTTAACAGGCTCAGAGTAATCACTTGGCCAAGTCATTAAGAATGCTTGCTTCTCATTGCATCTTCCTGGCTATTAGAAGCATCTCTCACTGTCATCCGCAAACATCAGTACTAGCCCAGTTACACGTAATGACATGGAAGGCTCTCAATTGTGACCAAGACTTAATATTTAGTCTCTCAAAAGAAAAGAAGGGCTGGGGAAGATAGCTCAGAGGCATAAATACCTACCTAGTAAGCACAAGGACCTGAGTTCAATACCTGGCCCAGCACACCATGCCAACCATGGGTCCCCGAGCACACTGTACCCACCTGGAACTGGACATGATGGTACCTGCCTATAATCTCAGCACTCGGGAGCTTGAGACAGGAAGATCCTGGGAGATTGAGACCAACCTGGGGGCTACAACGCTGAGCACAAGGCCAGCCCAAACTGCATAGCAAGACCCTTTCTCGAGGTCAGCGAGATAGCTCAGTGATCTAAAGCGCCTGCTTAGGCAAGCTTAGGCAACTGCAAGGACCGCAATTCAATCTCTGGCACCATACGCTATGTCAGCTCCACCCCCAGGGCAGGCTAAGCCAGCCATAATATTTTTTTTAAAAAGACCCTTTCTCAAAAAAGAGAGAGGGGGGGGGGGGGGGGACAGGAAAGAAGAGAGGGGAAGGGAGGAGAGAGGCGGGGAGGAGAAGGGAAGGGAGGGGCCAAGCCAGACACGGTGGTGCATGCCTATAGCCTGGCACTCTGAAGGCTGAAATAGAAGGATCACCATTTCAAGCATTGCCCAGGCAACTTAGCAAATGACCTCAGCAAGGCCCTGCCTCTAAATAAAAAATAAAACCTTGGGCTGCAACTCAGCATGAAGGTTCAATTCCCAGGATCCCAAAAAACCCAGACCATCTATGCAACAGATCAGTCTCTCAGCGGCACTGTGCACAGTCAGCTGCAATCTTACTGGGTTCCGCAGGTACAGATGGGGCCGCAACTGTGCCTTTCTACCAAGTTTCTAGGCACCAGCACTACCCTGAATCATGCCAGCCCAGAGATCACAGCTAGATCAGAAAGGACCAATACTACTTCTTTTCAGTTTTTTTGGATTTTAGTACAGGGTCTACAGGGTCTCACTGCATAGAACAGAGTATAGTGAACAGCCTATGTTCAGCCGCTCAACAGCTGGGATTACAGGTGTGTGCTCCCATGCCTGGTCTCAATCACTATCTCAGGGCATCCTGGGGGCTGAGCAGGGCTGGGCCAGGGCATGGCATGCCAGGGACCAAACCCAGCTGCTGTGTCTGCCTAAGCACGTGCTTTAACCCGCTGAGCTATGTGGCCAGCCCATATTTCTTTTTCTTTCAATTCTACTGTAACTGGCTTAGGTGAGCACAGAGAAAGCAAAGCTAGGAGCTCAGCAGACTGATCCTGCCAGCGCCTGACTGATGGAAAAGGGCACCTTGGTCTGTATGACAGTGTTATGCCAAAGGAAGTGTGTGATCCAGAAAGAGTAAGAGACCCAAGAAAGGGGAAAGATTAGCAAGTCTGTGCAGAGGGAGAGATTAGAAAAGGGGGTAGGCTGGAGTAAGCAGGGCTAGAGAGCGCTGCCTGTCCCACAGTTGTCTGCGGACCTTTGAGTGGGCAATGGGGAAACAGGAGTGCAGCCTACTGCACTGGGAGGGGCTGTGATGCCCCTGACTCAGGAGCTGCTCCTCACTCTCACACTGGACACCCTGCTTGCTGGGAAATACCTTTGAAGCACAGGAGCAAAGCCAGGGCTGAGACCAGGGTGGGAGGCCCCCATACCACACCACTCAATTCCCGTAAGACAGGATCAGAACAATGTCCTTAGAGTTTAAAACATATGACCTGGTCTTCACAGCACCTCCCACTGCAACCCTGGGAGGCCACCCTCAGCCTCTGACTAAAG
>PVJA010010106.1:0-34471 GCA_004027025.1 Myocastor coypus
AGGCAAGTTTTTTTTTTTTTTTTCCTCTTTTTTTTTTTTTCTCTCCTTCTCTCCCAACCAAAGATGTTTCTTTTCCTTTCAGTACGCGTAGATGAGGAGGACGCAGGCTGCCGTAGACCGATACACCAGAGAGGGTGGGGGAAGAGGGGAGAGAGGGAAAGAGGAAAGGGGGGGAGGGAGAGAGAGAAAGAGAGAGGAAAGGGAGAGAGAGAGGGGTGGACCCTGCTGGATGGAGATTCTGTTTTCTCCCTGCTAAAATAGAAGTGATTTGCAGGCTTTCCCTATGGAATCCAGTTTGACTCTCCCCAGAGCTAAACACAGGCACACTAACCCCAAAGGGAGGAGGCGGGGCCCGCGGTTCGTGGCCCCGCCCCTCTTTTGCATAACGTCATCCTTCCGCCTTACCTTGGCCAATTGCAGCTGGGGAACCGGCGCTAGGCCACGCTCCCTCATTAACATCCCTCTCCCCGTGGCGCAGAAGCGCCGGCCGGAATAACTAGCGGATTGGCGAGCGGGGAAGCGCGGAGCACGGGCGGCCGAGCCCGGAGCCCGGAGAGGGGCGAGCCGAGCGGGAGAGATGGACGGGAGGCGGGCGGTGTCCTTCCCCGGGATTTGAGCTGGATATCCGCACTCCGGCTGTTGCAGTCCTTTAGCGTTCTTGCTGCGCCCTCCAGGCGTTCAGGCTGCGTCGTCCCAGGGCTGCTGCCAGTCCGGCTCCGTCGTCCTAGGACGCCGGGGGCCAAAGTGGAGGAGACGGGAGAGCCCAGGCAGAAAATCTGGACGCGCGTCCCAGGTGCCCACCTCTTCGCTTCGAGGCGGGGTGTGGGATGGAGGACGGGGGCGGAGGTCGGGGCCCGGCGCTCGCTGGGGTGTTCTGTGCTGCCCGGAGAGGCTGGGGATCCCAAGCCCGCTGGGAAGGCTGCGTGGGCCCTAGGCTCAGCCATGGGGTCTCAGATCCCCCGACTCCCAAACGCTTCTCCCTCCGCCGCGACTAGGAGGCCGCCGGCGTTAGGCACTGCTCTTAAAGGCTCCTTTTCCCCGGCAGCCTTGGCGAGGAGGGGAGGGTGGAGAGAGTGATCTCCGTGGGGCTGGGGCAGGGTGCGTTTTTAAAAATTCTCTCAAGTTCACTCCTGCCTATGCCCATGTTTCTTTTTGTTCTGTAGAGTAACTACCAAAGCAACAACGTATGCTATGTCTGATTAGTTGGTTATTTGGTACAGGGTTGAGAGGGGTGGCAAATACCCTCTCCAATTTCTGTCCCTATCCAGAAGGAAAAGAGGGAAGGAGAAAGAAGAGGGAGAAAGGGAAAGGAAAGAGAAGGGGAAATCGAAAGAGAAGAGAGTGAAAGAAGACAGGAAAGGAAAAACTGTTCTACCCAGGGCCTTTTGATGTTTATATTTGTCGCTAAAGGAAATAGCTAGATTTTTCTGGTAATGGCACCCCATCAGTTTTTAGCAGGTTGTAACGTCTAATAAGCATGCAGTGAACTTCGGTTTCATTGCCCTCAAAGGAACTCCGTGACTGTAGCCCGAGCTGCTAAGGACTCCTTTAGGAAAATGCTCAGAGAAACCCAGATCCCTGTCTCCTGGCCATCACTGGCCCTTTGATCTAAGAAGGCCCTAGGGCCGGTGAGGGAAAAGAACATGTGCCCTTGTGGAATGGCAGAGGATGGGCAAGAGCGAGGCTTTGTGCTCCTGGAGGGCAGGAAAGTGGAGCCGCTCTGAATTCCTCACCTGGATGAGAAAGTGTGTTCCAGGCCTACAGGACCACTGTCTTGACATGGTGCTTTATCTGTGAGCAAGCTCTCATACCATTTATACTTCCCCTCTTAAGTGCTGAGGACTCTCTCCCTGGTGTCAACGTTAATACTATCTCCTCCAAGGTAGCCCTGAAGAAAATGGTCTAATTCATTCAGGCTCCCCATAGCATCCACCAGTATTCCTGGTATACAGTAGGTACTCAGGAAGGGTATGAGGCTAGGGAGATAGAGAGAGGAGAGAAATGTAGCTCTTTGTGGAAGTTAGATGTACTTTTGAAACTAGGCCTGCTAAAGACTTCCCAAAGCTTTAGGTTTACCCCAGTTCTCCAGAGCCAAGGAGTCTCCAGAGATAAGCCCCTCTCTCCAGGGGTACCTTTCAAGTGAGAGGATCTGGAAACAGAGACAACTTTCCTAGCACTGAGACCCAGAAAACTCCAGCATGAGACACAAGCCTTCCTCTTATCAACTGCTTCATCCTATTGTGCCATAAGCAGTCTGCAGGACCCCAAGTGAGTGTGATGGGATACAGCTCTACTCCTGGGAAACACATAATATGGAAACAGATACTGCAGAAGTACCAAGGAAAAGGGAGACACACTCTTTGCTGAAGCAGAATAACCAGGGGACATAGGAAAGATAAAGATCCGGGGTACCCATAGAATCTAGAAGCGTCTGCCAAAGGTAGATTTGTCGAGACACCCAAAGCTGCACATCCCAAATGAGAGACTAACACAGAGGACGAAGATTTTAGCAGCCTAAGTCCTGCCCCAGAGCCAGTCTCTTCAGGAAGAAGATATGAGAGTCAGTTTCACCATCAGACAGGCCAGGGAGAGGAAGAAAAGCAAAAAGGGGTGGGAATCTTTTGACAAGACCAATTTCCTTTGGCCGTAGGGAGGTAGCAGATACCCCACCTGGGATGGTGAGCACACTGTACTTCAGTGGAATAGACCGTATCCGTCACTTTCCTTCTCGGTGTCCTTCTGCTCCAACCTGGCTTTCACATCCTGTAATACATGTAGAAGTTGGAAGGAGGTTGAAAAGAAAGTAGAAGAGAGATATAGCAAGTGGAAGAACACTGGTAATGACACCTAGGCCAGGAGAGTAATAGCTTTTCATGGATATTCTCTGATGAATAGTGAACCAGCAAATGTAAACTAAATAGCTGAGTTACAATTCAGTTGCAATTTCTAAACTTTTGGAACAAGAATCTCTTAAGTATGTTAGACTCTTCCCCTTGTGCATGGTCAATACTCCTTCTCAGGACAAAGCCTGAGAGCAGAGGGATGACAGAAGCATGTGTCCACAAGAGCTCCACCCCTTCTAGGGTGACATCTCCTGTGAAGAGAGCTACTGTGTGCTTCTGTGTGTAGCATTGCTTAGGCCTTGGTAGGCTATCCATGCTGGACCTTAGCAGAATTTGTGAACTAGGGCCATCAGTACAAGCACCCATAGAAAGGGAGTGACCTGTGCACAGAAGCTTCTTGGAAATGCATGCTTCCAGGCCTTGTCCAGATTTGCAGAACCAGAACTCTGGAGCTGGTATCCAGGAATGCATGCCTACAGCATTTAAAGGCATTTGGAAGCTCTTCATCATATATAGATATGATATATATATATATATATATATATATATATATATATATATATATATATATATGACTGGGAAGGAGAGAGGAGAAAAGGACCCGTGAGGAGTTAAAAATGTCACTAGTTTTATCTGAAGGAGCCACTGAGAGGTCTGGTGTCCCCTGGCATGAAACGTTCCGGCTGAGCCCTGAGTTTCTTCCGTGAGCAGGCCAGTGTCCCGGCAGCCTTCATCCGAGCCAACGTCCCCACCCCCACTCCCGTCACCACCCCTAGCCCAGTTCCCAAGGTCTTCGCGCTGCAGGGAGTTCGGCCGTGAGGCAAGTCCAGCCTCTCATACCAAACCTTCTGGGCCACCCTTCGAAGGCACAAGGGAAGTGATTCCCTTTCCCGAAGGGCATCAGCCACTAAGATACTTTCCAGACGTTCAAGTTGAAACACTCCCGCCCTTAGCTTCTCCCAAAGAGAAAAAAAAGGACCAAAGGAAAACAGCCCACGAAGGTCGGGGAATGAGAGAATCGGCTCGGCGCGGCCGCCCCCGCGAGGCGAGTCTCAGGATTTGGCCCTCCGAAATTTCCTCCTCTCCGCTCTCTCCCGAGAGGGCGCGCCCCACAAGGGCGCCCCAGTCTCGGAAACGCTCTTCACCTTTGCCTCGGTCAGAATTGTCATGGAGCCAGGCAGGAGGACAAACGCCTCCTTCGGGGCTTGAAAGTCGGGCTACAAAGCCCTCAGGCGACCACTCCCTCACCAAGAGTCTTGCAGGAGGGGACAGAGCCCTAGCCTAGAATCGCACCTAGGCGGAGGAGGGGCCGAGGCCCAGACGCAGTCCCGAGAGCACGAGGGATGCAAAGAGGACCCCTGCCCGGCTCGCCCCCACGCCGGCGGGAGCTGCCGAGCCCAGGAACCACAGGCCTGATGCTGCCCTCTGCGACCCGCGGCCGCCGCGCTCCCGAAGTGCGTGGGAGCAGCGGACCACAGCTCCACCCGGAACTCCGGCTCTCGTCCCTGTTTCTCTCCCAGAAATCAGGCGAAGGCCCCATTCCTACCCTAGTCTGAGGGACGCTCCCAGCCCCTACAAATACACCACCCCAATAGTACAAACAGGGAAAGCGAGACCTAGAGGGGGACAAAGACACCCACGGGCAGGCGATAGAGACCGCGCAAATGGCACCACAGGGCTCTGCTTGGGGGAGAGCGTAGTGGGCTTTGGAGCCAGGCTTGACCCAGCGGTTCCAAGCAATCTTCTCCGGAGCTGCCTGTGGCCTTTTTGGGTTTCCCCTGGGGCGGTCCCAGATAATAATAGAGCCCATTGGTTGAAGGCTTAACGGTCAAACTCACTGAATTTCCACCACAGACCAAAAAGACCGACAAGATCGCTCCCATTTTACAGGTGAGGAAACTGAGGACCCGGGGAGGAAGTGAGAAAAACAATTGCCCACGGCCACACGGCGAGCAAAGTTCCCAGGCCAGAATTTCTCTGAGTCCCGTGCCCCTAACCTCGGAGTCCAAAGCATCCACCCAGCAGCTGCGCAAATCTCCTACCGCGGAGTCCTGGCAGGTCCCTGAGCGCCGTAGCCCCGGGATCTAGGCTGTTTGTCCCAAAGGACTCGCGCCGTCGCTGCTGGAGGGCAAAACAGCGGAGACGAGCGAGCGAGGAAGAGGGAAGACTGAAAAGTCCTAAGGAAGGCGCGGGCTGAAGGCGCATTCGTGCAGTCTGACACCCCTGCGTTTCCTCCTCACCCGCCAGGACCAGGAACACTGGGGAGCGCTGGCTTCGGGCCTGGCTGTCACATTCACCGTGTGACCTCGGGTCCCCCTTGCTTCCGGTTCCAACTGAAGTCTTAGCGCTCACTGGCGCAAATTTGCCAGGGGGAGCACCCCAAGCTCAGGACTGTGGGGTTCTCCGCGCGCCCCTCAGGAAACAGAAAAGTGAACACCTGCGAATATGCTGTGCCTGAGGAGGTGCTTTCTGCCTTGGCGCGACTCTAAGTTGTTTTAAGTGGGGGGTGGAGGGGGAGGTTAGAGATAGAGTCTCAGTTCTAAATCCAAGGCTGCCCCAGAATATGGCCATGCCCTGACCTGCCCAAAAATCCCTTGACCCCGGAGATTCCCCAGCCTCCACCCCATCCCTGCTCCCTCAAGAGAAGCGAGGCTGGGCTGGGAGGAAAGAGCTCTTCAACAGTTTGGAAATCAGCATCCTCTAAGTAGTAGAAACTCAGGTGGAAGAAGGCTAGGCCTGGGAAGATTTGCAGGATAGAAAGATGAAGGCCCGTTTACTTCCAGAAAACCGGGAAAAATGGGAGAGCGAGGTCGGTAGGTGAGCTTGGGCCCGCTGCCCTGAGGCCAAAAGTCTTCTTGCAGTTTCATTTGAGGTGCAATGTGCAGGATACGTGTGCACGGCGGTGTACCTCGAGGTTTTCCTTTGCCACCTTTGTTGGGGAGACACTTAGGATGTGAGCGTGAAGGAAGAGTGTCTCCTCTGTGTCATACATGTGTGCTGGAAAGTGACAGCGCACACTTGGCTGCACGTGTGCTGGGGTGTTTGGTGAAGCGGTGTTGCTGCGTACAAGCAAGAGCACAGGTGCCCCTACGTGGGCAGTAGGTGTATGTGTCTTGTCGACATGGGCAGTTTGTGCAATGGAGGGTTGTGTGTATTGTGCAAAGGCATAGCGTACTGTATGCATGAGCTTGAGCTCACGTGAGATTCGGGCGTCCACGTGTGCGTGTAAACTGTGGCAAAGAAGCTCTAAAAATCTAGGTCCAGCCAGGGAAAAGTAGCAGGCTGGATGCACACACACTGAGAAGCCAGGGGCAGGCGTGGAGACTGCTGGTCCCTCGGCTTTGCAGAGGGCCTCTTGGGAGACAGGGGCATGGGGCAAACCTTGTGGCCGGGGACCAACCCCAGATCAACTCCTGTCAGGAGAGGCCCACGCATTATGCTGGCTGAGATCGGAGTTGTCCCTGCTGGACAGTTCCGCACTCTTAATGGTTCCTGGAGGACACTTTCGGATTGTTGATGCCTCTTGTCCTAAAAGAGACCACTTCCAGGAGATTTGCCTTCTCTTTATCGCCTTCATTATTTGAGGGCACCGGTGCAGACAGTGCCAAATCTACTGTGCCGCTCCTGCCCCACTTCGCGTGGGCCCCTCTTGGAGTGCGGGGATGCAGGCACCAGAATCTTCCCCTAACGTGGAGCCACAGCGCCATCTCGCGATCTTCTAGCCTCTCTCTGGTCAGGGTTACCAAACCTCTATATTGCCTCTACCGGTTTCTCTCCACTATAGCATTTCCCTCTCCAGAGAGGCTCAGGGTCCCCAAACACGCCAGTCACTACCTTTGTAAAGCCTCATGTGTCCCTACATCGCCTCAGGAAAGTCTGTGCACTGCGTGGTCACCAGCGCGCACGTCACTCTTCAGACTCATCCAAGACTCGTGTCTTCCCCGAGTTTTCCTAATTTTCATATCAAACTGGTCAGGAAGTACTGTTTAAATGTCTCTCTTCCTAATGGGGAGCTCCTTAACAATGGTTATGGATGTTTTCCCAACATCACTAAGACATAGTGCTTTATTGATTACATATTATAGAACATCTCACACAACGTACCATGGTAAGCGCTTAACTTAGATTGTCTTCCACTTCCGCTGCAAAACTACGAAGCAGGCACTAATGTTATTTCCCATTTTGCAAGTGAAAAGAGCCCTGGCTAGCGAGAATAAGTACCTGGACAAGGTTACGCAGCAGAACTGAGGGTGGCTGCCTGTCTGCTCTCAGGTGAACTGTCTTAACCTCTGTCCCTGCAGATTCACTCAGTTCTATATTCACAAGTGCTATTCACATGTCAATCAGAGTGAGCACTCACACGTTTGTGAAAAAATAAACCATTGCTCATTGAAGTGCTCTTCTTCTTCTTCTTTTTCTTCTTCTCCTCCTCCTCCTCCTTCTTCCTTCTTTTCTTCTTCTTCTTCTTCTTCTTCTTCTTCTTCTTCTTCTTCTTCTTCTTCTTCTTCTTCTTCTTTTGTCTTTTTGAGACAGGGTCTCGCTATGCAGTTGAGGCTGGCCTTAAGCTCACTTGTGTAGCCCAGGCTGGTCTCCAACTTGCACCAATCCTCCTGCCTCAGCCTCCTGAGTGCTGGGATTACAGGCATGAGCCACCACGCCCAGCTCTTCTTCTTCTTCTTCTTCTTCTTCTTCTTCTTCTTCTTCTTCTTCTTCTTCTTCTTCTTCTTCTTCTTCTTCAATTGGGCTACTGGGAGACTGCTGGTCCCTCAGTTTTGCAGAGGGCTTCTTGGGGACAGGGGCATGAGGCACACCTGGAGGCCGAGGACCAACCCCAGATCAACTCCTGGCACAAGAGTCATTATAGGGACTGAGATCAGAGTGGTCCCTGGTGGACAGTTCAGCACTCTTCACGGCTCCTAGAGGACACTTTCGAATTGTTGATGCCACTAATGCAGCACAATAACAGACACCTTAATTCGAATGTCATTTCAAAGGTTGGCCAGACAGCTCAGTGGACTAAAGAACTTTCTTAGGCAAAGCACAGAGGCAGGGGTTTGATCCTTGCGTGACGTGCCAGCCCCAAACCCCTGGACATGCTGAGATGACCATAGAGAGTAGGCATGGTGGCCAGTACCTGTAATCCCAGCACTTGGGAGGCTGAAAACAGGAGAATCTGATCCTAAAATACAAAAAAAAAAAAAAAAGAGTCATTTCAATGACTAATCCAATGTGGCAGTTTCAAAACATGTTAGTAGAACATTCACAATAATTGATACAATGTATATTGTTGTCCTTGTTATAGTTATACAGGGCACAGAGTGTAGACATGATAAATTTTCTAATAGTTATTGATACAATACATTTTTCCTCTTTGATCTAAGAGAAGGTAGTTGAATACAGTTAAATGTTCCATAATTGCTGTGTTACTGGCAGTACTGGCAATGTTGGAAGCTGTTGATTTGAGCCTTTTATAGTTAACATGTTTTGAAACTGCCACACTGTAATTTCTTATTAAAAGTAATTTTAAAAACATTAAGTAAAGATTCAGGAACATTTAAAAGAAAGAATTTGGACAAGTTATTAAGCCTTCAGTTTTTCAGCTGCAAATGGTATTAATAATACTTATTAGATTGTTCTCAGGATTAAACTTGTTAATGATTATGAAGCTTTGAGCAATCAATAAATATTTGTTTTGCATATTTATTTTTTTTAAGAATTTTTTTTTTCTTGTTTCAGAACCTTTATTTGTTTATTCACTCATTTTTATGGCCAGCTCAGCCCGCCCCAAGGGCAGGGCTGGCGCAGCATGTGGTGCCGGGGGATCAAACCGCGGTCCCTGAAGCCACCCAAGCTTTCCCAACCAGGCGCTTTAGACCACTGAGCCATCCTGCCGGGCCCATGCTTTGCGTATTTAAAAAATGACTAATCCACTCCTAACCTAACTATCTAGGTGACTTTGGCCAAAGGGTCTTCTCCTCACTTCCTGGATTTATATAAGTAGGTTTACTGAAAGGACTGAATGAGGAACAAGTGTGGAGCTCTTGATACAGTGTCTCACAGTCTAGTCACCCCTTAATAACTATAATAACTCGAGATATAATTATTGATATTCCTTAAAACTAAAATAGAAAAGACAGTCTACCTTTCTCACAGTTCTCTGGAATGTCTCATTATTTTATCGAAGTTTTCATCCTGGATGTGAATTCTGTGACAACATATATTGGCCTGCTGGTGGTTGAGGTGTTAATGTTAACCCTGCTTTGTAATAAACATTTAAGGGGCAGAGGGGAGGAATATAATTAAATGTCAAGCCAGCAGATTTTTGTCTCTCACCATTTTCTGCTGTGTGTAGGCTTGCCAAGAAAGACCTAAAGACTATAATTGGGCTTATTCTTCTGGAAAGTGCAAAACTATTTTTTAAGTTAGGAGAGATCATAAGCTAGCTTGACTTTTTTTCCAACTTGAAAACTTATTATTACTACTAATGCATTACAAATTTACTTTTAAAAAAATTTTTTTAAAGTTTTTTTTCTTGTTTCAGAACTTTTGTTTGTTTATTTATTTTTATGGCCAGCTCAGCCTGCCCTGTGAGCAGGGCTGGCGCAGCATGTGGTGCCGGGGATTGAACCGCAGTCCCTGCAGCCACCCAAGCTTTCCTAAGCAGGTGCTTTAGACCACTGAGCCATCCTGCCGGGCCCCTGCATTACAAATTTAAAAAGACACATCTAAGCAAATGTTTGCAACCAAATAAAAGAAACAAAAAGTTTGTTTGGCATACTCCAGTAGTTCAGATATTTTTAAAAGGCTACATTTTAAAAGTTTAGAGTTCCTTACTAGCACAAGGACCCAGGTTTGATCCCTGGTGCCTCATGCCAAGCCAGGACCCCAAAAGTGGGTGTACTGAGGCACACCTGTAACCCCAGTGCTGAGGATTCTGAGACAGGAGGATTAGTACTAGTCAGAAGTACATAGCAAGGCCCTGTATTAAAAAATAACAACAACAAAACCTCTAGAGTCTCCTTCTAGAATGATCCACTAAATAACTACTTCTATTAGCAATTTAGGGTAAAATGAACTTTCCTGCCTGACCAGGTTATAAATTCCCTACTCTTGAGTTACTTTTGAAGGAGTACTGACTGTATAGTTAGGTCATAGCTGCATGATTTCTCTAGTAAAATCCATAGAAGGTATAAATATGCTTCCCCATTTAGTTGCTGCATCCTCTATTCTAGAAACCACGCTGTAACCACAGTTCAGTTTATTTGTACCTGCCTGTCACTCTGTGATGCTACTGTGTGTAGAGTGAAGACCAGATTTACCTGTCGCAACTTGATGCGTTTAGGGTTTTATTCTATAGCTTACCATTATTTTATCATCCATGAGCAAGGATTTGATTCATACTAATAACATGTGACATTAGGCTCTCTGACAACTTAAAGATATGTTCTATTTTTTTCTTTTTGAAAATTTCGGGGCCTGGCAGGATGGCTCAGTGGTCTAAAGCACCTGCTTAGGAAAGCCTGGGCGGCTGCAGGGACCGTGGTTCAATCCCCAGCACCACATGCTGTGCCAGCCCTGCCCTCAGGGCAGGCTGAGCCGGCCATAAAAATAAATAAACAAACAAACAAAAGTTCTGAAACAAGAAAAAAATAAATAAAAATAAAATAAAATAAATTCTTTTAAAAAAAGAAAATTTCTACTCTGAGGGTCGGTAGGGACACTCCGCAACACTCTGGATTTTCTTCTTCCACCACTTGCATAGTGAGAACGAAGAGCTCTGATTCCCCTGTGTTTAGGTGTGGCTTCCTTATCTGCCTTGGCTTGGGAGGAATTGACTGAAGTAATATGTGCCACTCACACACAGAGCCATGACCAGCCAGCGTGCGCTTCCCCGGATGTCCTTCCTTAGGGGCTGGGGATCTGGCTCAGCGGTAGAATGCTTGCCTAGCAAGCTGGAAGCCCTAGGTTTGGTCCTCGGCACCAAAAACAAACAAACAAACAAAATAAACCTCCCCTGAAAAGAAAAGAAAGAAAAATTTCAACCCAGATGTCCTTCCTTCAACAACAGGGATAGATTTCCTATAGCCCAGTACTCTTTGCAAAGATGCTGTAGTTGTTCTAGAGTGGAGCCCATTCCTGCTCACGTGGGCATTTAGCATTTGTGGGAAATTAGTCTTTGTTACAATCAAGCCTAGCCTTTCTGGACTAATACGCTTAGGCACTTAGGAAGGCATTTATCTTTACTTTTCTGTTTGAATAAAGTAAGAAAAGTCTTCTCCTAGAAGAAAAAAGTCCCTTCCATGCTTAATTAAATAGCGTAATCAGATCCTGAGAACACTCAACTAGAAATCTAAATCTCATGTTTTTAGTCAGTTCATACATTTTGTGGGGTTTAAACATCATTTAGAAAACTCTACAATGAGGAAAACAACTGACATTTAGAGACCATTAAAAGGAAACTCAAAATTATAGCTAGATCTCCACAAGACAGCCCAGTGGGGTGCTTTGCTTGTCTGCAGGGCAATCTCAGGTGCCCCCTTAAGGGCCCAGACGCAGCTGGCACCTGCAGGCAAGCCGGGGAGTGCCTCTCCTGAGCACCCCATGGTACTGGTAGGTTCATCTCAGACTTCCCAATTTCTCTAACAATGAGAAACATATGTTGTTGCAGCCAGCTGGTCCCTGATATTTTCTAATAGCAGGTTGAGCTAACATTTCTGGAAAATAAAAACAATTAGGCCAGGATACTAAGACCACTGCTACTAAGCTAGAATTTTGAGGCATTTAAATAGTACTAGTTTAGGTGTTGAAGCTGCAGGGTAATCTTCCTGGGTTTCCATCCTCAAGTATTTGGGGAATTTTTCTTTTATTTTTATTTTTTTATTATTTTTTGCGGAACAGGGGATTGAATTCAGGCCCTCGCACTTGCCAGGAAAGTGCTTATTCTAGTGAGCTATTTCCCCAGCCCCTTCTTTCATGTTTTCCACAGTGATTCCCCCTTAACTGCTTCTTAGGCAAGATAGACAGTGCTTCTTTCTGCAATCTCAAAGTTTTAAAATGCGAGACTGCCGGAAAATGATCATCTAGTTTTGAAGCTATGTAAAAGTGCTTTGTCATTTTTCTACCCAAGATGAAAATTTGAGTGTGCATTGAAGAAGTATTCTCTTCAGGTTTCAGTATCTGATCACCATAGGGAATTTTCTGTGAATTTTCAGTAAAGTTTCGTGAGAAAATATTGATTGTGTGACAAGTGCCATATGGTGAAAGCATTGCTATCTGTTCTTTATCCTTGCAAACATGACTGATTGCCAGAAATAATACTACTACTTTCATTTAGATAATAAGTTAAAATTGACAAAGGAGTTTCACATGATTTATTGCTTTGACTCCTCTCAACAAACCAGGCAACTGACATTTCTTCCCTGTTTCAGAGGAGATGAGCGGACACTGAGCCTCGCCTGTGCCATATGGCTGCTGAACAACAGCTTCTGCTCGTGCTTCCCGAGCTACAGCTACCTCGGCCATCACAAAAGCTGTCTGCAACTTTCTGTCAGACATAGCAAGTGTCCAAACAGTGCCACCGGCCACTCTTCTGGAAACATGCCCGATAGGGTTTGTGTCTAGTTGTCCCACCAAAGTCTCAGGCAGTCATGCAGCAGGGACTTCGAGAGTTTGAGATTAATACGTGATGCACTGGGATTATGGGTCTTCGTACTGTTGAGATTATGGGTGTGAGTACATCCTCACACATAGCCTAAATGTTATATAAGAGACAGAGAGACGGACTTCCTCTCTGTTGCCATTGTTGCTGCTACTCCTCCCTTGGCTCCTCTCGTTCTTGGCCAACCCCATGAAAGGATGCTCTCCGCCCTGTGCCACTCTGCCTTGGAGCCAGCTGAGGATGAACTGAAACCTCCAGTAACTGTGACCTGAATAAACTTTTCCTTCCTTCATTTTGGGTGTCGGGTATTTGTCCCAGCAACAAGAGAAGAGTAACTGAGACAGTTCCTGATGGTAGATCCATCCTTTGATGATATCTATGAGCAGAATTCTTTCCCAGTATGCAGGGAGTTTAATCTGACCAAGTAGTCTGAGCCACTGAGAATTTGTGTTTGCTTGTTTTTGCCTCTTAAATTAGCCTGTCTTTCCTGGTAGCTTCCTAATTCAAATTTAAGTCCTCAGTAAAAGCAAACTGTCTCTATGGGCTGGATACACTTAAGCTTGATTATACACATTTAAATTGAAATAGTTAAAGAGAAAATAATCTCCCACATCATTCATGTTTTTATTTAAGCTAATTTCACTGTTACTTAACTATGCACACATATAAGACCAGGGATAAATTTTTGCACATATCATTATTAAACCACTGTGAAACCAAATTTGAAAGGAAATGAAAAGGCACATCTCACTAAACCAAAGATTTATAAATAAATTAAAATATACTCATTTCTATTGTCTTGATAAAACTAAAATACTGCCCAAATAACAACGTGGCTCAGAATTCAATCAAGTCAGTTCTTGAAATTATGTCAGCCTCAATGATGTCGTCTGAAATGGCTCAATTTTTCTGCCACTTTTCTCTTTTTCTGAACTACTACAACTGATTAATTGATATTATTAGGAAAAGTTTAAATGACTTAAACTGCTCCTGCCTCTTTCTTATCAATGGGATAGTTTAAGAATCACCATCAGTACCAATAAACACTAAATTTTGAGCTTAGCAATTTCATGCCAAAGATTAGTTTTCAAGGTAATTACCTAGATGAGTTTATGTTCAACTTTTTTTTTTTTTTTTTTTTTTTTTTGCGGGCCCAGGGTTCCAACACATGACCTTGCACTTGCCAAGCAGGCACTCGTGCCATGGAGCTATCTCCCCAGCCCCCTGTTCAACTTCTTAAAATTAAAATTGAAGTGAAAACTCTAGGGTCTAAAATGCTTATAAAACCTAGGACAGTGGTGGCAAACCTATGGCACACATGCCACAGAGGGCTGTTAGCATCCCTGAAAGCTCAAAAAGGTTCACCATCACCCATCTAGGCGCATACTACTTTCAAAATACACCTTAGGTGCCATTGAAATGGACACTTGAATAACTGGTTAAAAGGGTATATTATATATTTCACCACAGTTAAGAATATTTTGTGCGGGGGGCACAAGTGCTCCAAAGGATGAGCACCCTACCACTGAGTGCTAACTAACCTTGGGGCTGCTTGCTTAGCACCTCTGAGCCCCAGTATCTTGTCTATTCAGCAAGCAGTCTTATCTTCAAGAGGACAGGGTGAGTGCTGGAGTCTACTGCAATATTATGCTGTGGGGGACTGATCCTCATTGTCCTCCTAGGCCACAGATAGACTGCGTACCCAGCTTCCTTTGATGACAGCCGTGGCCTGACACAACCCTACGTCCCCCATATAACTTGTACTCTTCTCCTTTCCTCTTCCGCGGCTTGTACAGAGAATTCAGCACGAGATTCCAGGGATCCAGGGCAGAATTTAGCCCACGTTCTCGGGGAAGGTCCAGATGGTAAATCGTACTTGGTGTGCCTCAGTCGCTGCCTCAGCCTTGTCACCTTTGCTGTGTGACAGCAGCTTGGAAAGGTGGGTGATATGCAAATGAGTGGGCGTGCCTGTGTTCCCATAACACTTCATTTCTAAGGAAATGAGCCAGAATAGTGAGACGCGGCCCAGAAGATTTCTTATCCTCAGAGATGCTTGTGGGTCCCTAGGTGGGAGAAATCTGAGTCCCTAAATGACGCTTTGAGAAAACACATATAAACTCGAAATAAATATCTATTGCATTACTACAATTTAAAGAGTGGCCTAACAATAGGCTACCCTGGTGTGAAACCCAAGAACAGATGCTTTCTTACAAATGGGGGGCTTTTCCCTTTTTCCCTACAGTTCCTTTAAAGACAAGGATGATGGATTATTCCTCTGTTTATCTCATTATGGGGGTCTTCCAATTTGTATAAGGGAAATAAATGAAACCCCATCAGATAAATAATGTTGCATATGAGAAAACTAATAGATGCAATGCTTATGACACTTAAAATTGTCACTACTCTCCTAGTATCCTAGTTAGCCAGAGACATGGGACAGTGAGATTATTTTTTTCTTTCTCTTTTGATGCCAGGGATCAACCTTAGGACACTGCTCTTGCCAGGCAAGCACTTACCATGCAGAGCTATCTCCCTGGCCCTTATTTTCTTGAATAATGTGGAAAAATAAGCTGGGCGAATTGGGCCAGTTTATGTGGACAGGTCATCCCCTGAAAGAATAAGTTTCCAGAGCTGTCGAAAAGTCACCACTGGTCATGGCTCAGCTCCTCCATAATAACACTCACAGCCTGTCTCCCGCCCACCTGACATAGCGCCAAGGTAGGTTGGTACTTTCACTCCTAAATTTATAGCTAGAAAGCTTGAGACTCTAAGGGGTCAAAGAGATTTTCTGAAATATAATGCTGGGAGCTGGACTTTCCTTACTTCTTGGCTTTGGATGCTGCCACTTCTAAGATCTTGTCGACCTTCCCTATTTAAAATGTATTTGTTGTGGGGCAAGTGACCTCAGATGAGCAATTTGCCACCACTCTAAGTAACTTTCACTGAGTTTCAAATTTTCCCATTACCAAAAGAAAATGAGAAAAATATGTCCTAGATACCACAGAGAAAAAATGCTTCACTGTCTTAATTGCCTTTCTAGTTCAATCAAGGAAGACATTTAATTATTTCTGAACTACATTCAAAACTCTCTGTCTCTCTGTCTCTCTCTCTCTTCCTCTCTCTCTCTGTCTTCCTCTCTCTCTTCCTCTCCCCAGGTATGTATGGTAACCAAACTTATGCAAAGCACTTCTCAAGTAAGAGATTATCAAGCATTCACTGAGCACATTTTACATGCCGCTGACTGGTCTAAGTTCTTTCCACCGATGATCTCACTTTGTCTTCCACAGCATATATGTGAAGGGGACGAAACAGGCTCAAATAGACAAGGAAACCAAGACACACCGCCATGAGGTCTGCAGGTTACTCGGAGTGAGCCAGGCCATCCCTAAGGTCTTTTCGTTCTCTTCATGCCACAATGTTACCTCCCAAGAGTGGCATGGTTTGCGCTTCGAGATGCTCACTTCTGAGAATGCTCACAAAAGCAATGCAGAACCACCACCGACGAGGCCTGCCGACGAGGGTTGTCCAGGATCTACCGCCAGCACCTGGGAATTGAGGAAGGTCATCCAGAAGCTGTAGGGTCAGGGCACAGCTTGTCTGGATTCCTAAGCAACCTGAAGCAGAAGTCCTCATTGATGGGCATGGCTACCTGGGCCGCAGATGGGCTGCCTGATGCTCATTCCCTCTACAACTACTTCATGCTGGCTGCAAAACTGCAGGGAAAAGAAATAATTTCCTGGGGCTTTGGAGATAGCTCTGGGGCACCAGTGCCTGCCTGGAAAATTCATGGTCATAAGTTCAAAGCCCAGTCCCACACACAAAAAAAAAAAAGAAAAAAAGAAAAGAAAAGAAAGGAAATAACTTCCTTGTGATCTACCCTTCACTGACATCATCACTATCATCATTATTATTATTTTATGTGGCTGGCTCAGCCTGCCCTATGGGTGAGGCTGGTGTAGCATGTACTGCCAGGGATGGAACACTGACATTATTTTTGTCTCTTGACTTTTCATACACACACACACACACACACACACACACACACACACACACACACGTAAGTATGTATGTGTGTATGTATGTATGTATTATGGCTGGCTCAGCCTGCCCTGCGAGTGGGCCTGGTGCAGCATGTGGTGCTGGGGACCAAACTGCAGTCCCTGTGGTTGCCTAACCAGGTGCTTTAGACCACTGAGCTATCTCACCGGCCCTGTCACTTGCCTTTCCTAGAGAAGGAAGAATGGTAGACTCAGTATTTCTACAATGGGCTCCAGTTATCTGTGCAGGTAATGCTCCAAGGCCTGTAATGGATACCTGAACCACAAAGTACAAATCTCATATTTACTGGGTTTATTTCTATACATATCAATCTATGCCAAAGTTAAATTTGTAAGTCAGGCACAGTAAAAGATTAATAATAATCATATTATAGAACAATTGCAACATTCTACTATAATAAAATTTCCAGCATTTCAACTCCTACACTTGGGGACCCCTATTAAGGGAAGCAGGTGTTACTTGAACACAACACCACAGCAGCCAATTGGATAACCTGCATAGTTACCAAGCAACCAAGGGTGGGTACCACATACAGCATGGATATGCTGCATAAAGGCATGAGTCTCGTCCAGGGCAGGAACAGGATGGCCTGAAAGTTCATCATGCTTCTCTGAACAGTGCATCATTTAATAATCACAAATTGTTTATTTCTGGAATTTTCCACTTAATGCCATATCATCCAACTGTGGCTCGCCAAGGAAACTAAACTCATGGCACAGGGCCAGCAAGATAGCTCAGCGATCTAAAGCACCTGCTTAGGCAACCACAGGGACTGCTGTTCAATCCCCGGCACCACACGCTGCACCAGCCCTACCACAGGGCAGGCTGAGCCAGCCATCACATAAATAAAGAAAGAAACTTTAAAAATAAATAAATAAAGCCAGGCCACGTGTGACTGTAGGTAAGGAGGGGCTCCTGCACAATCAAAAGATACTAACATGTGTAACCAGGCATGGCGGCACATGCCTATTATCCCAGCAGTCAGGAAGGTGGTGCAGGAGGACCCTTGCAGGTCTGAGACCAGCCTGGGCTGCAAAGTAACCTTAAGGCCATCCCGAACTGTATGGTAAGACCCTGTCTCAACAGCAACAACAAAAATGTAGTAATATGCAGATCTATTTAAAAGAGAAATTCATGAATAAACATTTTCACTTTTTTTTTTTTTTTTAAGTACAGGGCCCTTAGGACTTCACTGCACAAAACAGACTTGTAGTGGCTGTCCTGTTTTCCGCCTCCCCAGCACTGGGATCACAGGTGTGCGCCACCACGCCCAGGGTCAGTCTCCTTCTCAGCACACCCCGGGGGTGGGGCCAGCGCTGCACACCGGGGATGGAACCCATGTGGACGACCCTAGTTTTCACTTTTTCTGACCAGTGTTACATGCTTCTCTCTGGTAATGAGAGCGGCTAATTTGAAAACAGCAATATGTAAATATAACAACCATACTGAATTTCTATCATTCTGTTTAATGAAACTGTATTTTTTTTTTTTACTATTTTTATTCTCTTTAAAAAGTAAAAAAGAAAATGACAAATATTTCTTGTGCAATGAGCTACAGCACTCAAAAAGTACCTAGCAGCAAACAAAGTAGTGAAGAAATTCTGGAGTGTGCAGCAGGAAGATGGTCCTGCGGGGTGTCCCCAAGGAGCTCATGCTTTAGAAAAGCTAAAATGTTGTCTTGTTTTTATGGCAACATATATAAGGAATCACACTCAGAGCCCTGCACTTATATACTCTCCCTCTGTCCCTCTCTGTCTCTCCCTCCATCCCTCTCTTTCTCTCTGTCTCTTTCTCTGTTTCTCCTATCTCTCTCTTATCTTACTCTGTCTCTCTCTGCCTCTCTCTCTGTCTCTCTCTGTCTCTCTGACTCTCTGTCTCTCTGCTTTTCTCTCTGTCTCTCTCTCTGTCTCTCTGCTTCCCTCTCTGTCTGTCTGTCTCCCTCTCTCTGTGTCTGTCTCTCTCTTTTTCTGTCTCTGTCTCTCTTTCTCTCTGTCTCTCTGTCTCTGTCTCTCTGTGTGTGTGTATGTGTGTTGATGTAGAGAAGAAGGGCTTGGTGTGAATGCCGTAGCTGCCACAACTGGAAACGAGGAGCCCTCCTCCTCAGATGCCCCCCAAGTCACACATCCCTCAGTGTAATGGGAGATTTGGACCCTCGAATGCTCACAAGGTGCTGTGTGCGTAGCTGTGAAACAGCATACAGGAAAAGGAAGAGAAAATTGATTTTGTCTAGATTTCTAACCTAATTCTTTTGAGTTAGTTGAACAAGGTCCAGGGCTTTATTCCACAACTGTTTTGCCATGTCAAAGCTAGGCCTCCACAAATCTTAACACAAGCAGCTGAGCTTGGGGCCAGGTGGGTGGTTCTGGGTGGAGCACATGCTAAGCAGTAAGTGGCTTCCCTCCAAAGGGCCACACTTATATGTGCAGTTTTCAAAATTGATAACTTATTTATTGCAAATAAATTTTTAAAAATCAGCCTTGTGAATAGAAGCCTTCAAAGACCAAGAAGTAATCCACTGTTGCTTTGGATAATTAGGAGGCTTTTTTTTTTTTTTTTTTTTTTTTTTTTTTTTTTTTTTTTTTTTTTTTTTTTTTTTTTTTTTTTTTTTTTTTTTTTTTTTTTTTTTTTTTTTTTTTTTTTGGCATTGGGAATCAAACTCAAGACTTTGTGCTCGCAAGACAGGCGCTGTGCTGCTGAGCTATATCCTTGGCCCAAGACGCTATTTTTTATTTTAGCATTTCCTATTAATGCTTTTGGTTAACACACTTTTATACGTTTATGTGGAAGACACACTTGTAATTTTAATAGTATTGTTTATCACATATGCCCTTACATAAAATGAAGTAGATGCTCTCCATTAAAACATTTGAGAATAACCACACAATTAAAAGCACAGTGAAAGGCTCTCCTTTTGCTGGGAGGATTAAAGAGCCAATACAGCTGTGAGGAGTGCGCAGGCCGGATCATGGGGGAGGGACCTGTAATGGGACGGGCGGGCGGTGACTAGGGATACTCAAGCAGCTACGCCCAGAGCACTTCTGGTTCGAGGTCACCTGAGCGTGTGCTCTGGGGCTGAATTGGGGGAGACAGCAAAGGTCCTGACTCAGATCCATCCAGGGTGGAACACTTTCAGATTTTTCTCTCGTTAACCTTAGATTTTAAAGAGGTCCCTTTTCAGCATCAAAACAAAACAGGTCTCTTTCCCAAACTCTGGGAGCGTTTGGCCCCTCACTGACTCAGAGGAGGATTCAAATCCATGAACTCACAACCTCCGCCAGCAGGGCCTCTTGTGAAAGTGGTTACAGGTGCCACCCACAGGCGGTGCATATGAAGCCATCAAGCGAGAGGACGATGTCAGAGCTACGCGAAGCCTTGGCAACTCCCAGGACTCTGACAAAGGGAAAGTAAGCCGAAGTTAGCAGCATCGCCACAAAGCATCCGGCGAGGATCACAGAATCAGCAGGACACAGAACCGCACTCACACTTCCCTCAGATCTGGAAGGTGTCCTACAGGCTAGAATATCAACACAGTTGCCAGTGTTCAAAGAAATAAATGAAAAATGTATAATATCTGCGTGAGAAAGTATAAAATTGAGCTCTGGAAATTTGAAAAAGAAACAACTTTTACAAAGACTAAAATAAACTTCAAATTTCAGTGAATGTATTTATCAGAAACGTGGATAAAATGTAAGGGAGAATTAAGGCAGTGACTGAGGCTAAAATATCAAGTAGGAAAAATTAAAATGAGAATAAAAGGGCCGGCAAGATGGTTCAGCAGTCTGAATGCCTGCTTAGGCAAGCTTAGGCAAGCTTAGGCAACCACAGGGACCAGGGTTCAATCCCCAGCACCACATGCTGCGCCAGCCCCACCCCACCCCCAGGGCTGGCATAATAAAAAATACATAAATAAATAAAAATAAATGAGAGTAAGAATCAAGGGGTGCTTAGTGGGACGTCCTACCCATACTTACCCAAGTCTGCAAGAGGAGAGGAAAGAAGAGATAAGGGAGAGGAAAAGCTTGAAGAAAAAGAAGCTTAGAATTTCCCAAACCTGTAGAAATACAGACCTATGGATTATGGCAAGTCCACATCAAGGAAAAGAAACAAAGCAGCGTTTTCTGGCAGACACCAAGCTCAGCAAGACAGCGTTTTCCTGCTATATGTGAGGCTCTGGGTTTCATCCCGAGCACCAGAAGAAGAAAAAAATAGATGCATGATTGCGTGTTGCAGAAAAACAAGGTAAAGAGAAAAATCTAAAAAAACAGCCAGAGAAAAGAAGATAAGGCGCCCATTAAGGAATGACAGACTCCTAGCAAGCAGCCAGGTGCTTTCTCTCCAGCAATAATGGAGGCATGGTACCTTTGATGTACTGGATGAGAACTATTTCCACCCTGGAATCCCGCACCCAGTGAAAGACTAACCCAAGGAGCTGGTGTCACCAGGAAATTCTCATTACAGGAATCGGTTGCCATGCTTCAGGGAAAAAGATTTGAAATGAAAGAAAGTTTGTGAAGCAAAAAACATAAGGAGTAGGGGTAACTAAAACAAGCCCTGAATTGCAAAATAGCGACGAGAATTTCTAGTGGGGAAGAAGAGGATTGAATGAAGTAGTAGGCTGGAAAAAAAAAAAAAAAAAGTGTTTGAGTTCAACGAGGCCAAGTGAAGAAGAATGTCTGGTTTGTGGGGTCCTGGGGGTCCTTGTTTGTCCAGGAGAGGGTGAACGCTGTGAATACCTGTAGACCATTTCAGAGGTTGGAATGTCTAAGGTATATTTGCCGTGAGGGTTACCTCAGCGATGTGCCTGCCGCAACTAGGGTGCTTGATGGCAACAGAAATGTACTCTATGGCAGGCATGAAGGCTAGAAGGCCCCAGTCAAGGAGGCTTCGGGACTACGTTCTCACTGTAGGCTAGGGAAGAAAGCGTCCTGGCCTCGGCTCACCCAGGCAGCCTCAGGCACTCCTTGGCTTGTGGTAGCATCCCCTGCTCGGTGGCTGTTCTCCTCCATGTGTCTCTGCCTCCTGTTCTCACCAGAACACCAGTGAGAAAATCTAATATTGGATCAGATCCCACTCTAATGGCCTCATCTGAATCTCATTACATCTGCACAATCCTACTATTACATCAGGTTAAATCCCCAGCACCAGGATAGGGTTGAGGGTTCAAGACTGTCATGTATCTCTGGGAAGGGCACATTTCAGTCTGTGACATAATCAACAATGAAAAGTATAAAATAAAAGATCTAGTAAGGGAAATGACTATTTATGAATACTGAAGATTAAAGATAGTGCTGACAGTAAGTTCAATAAGAACAGAAAAGAAAGTTAATTGTTTTTTAAGCTTTATTTATGTTATGGCTGGCTCAGCCTGCCCAATTGGGGGGGGGGGGCTGGCACAGCATGTGGTGCTGGGGATCCAACCATGGTCCCTGTGGTTGCCTAAGCTTTCCTAAGCAGGTGCTTTAGACTGCTGAGCCATCTCGCTGGCCCAAGAAAGTTAATCTTATGAACACAGTTTTTCAAAAACTCCAACCTCTTAACAAACAGATTTCACAACATATATAAAAGGGCACTCTCTCATGAACAAGTAGAGTTGGTGTTTTGATTTTAAGTAAATGTAACATAATGAAAATCAAGTGATATAATTTGCTGTATTAGTAGACTAAAAAACAAAAGACATTCTGAGAGGCTGAAACAGGAAGACTACAAGTTCAAGCTCAGCCTGGGCAATTTATTGACTTAGTGAACTCCTGTCTCAGAATAAAAACTAAAAAGGACTGGAAGAGAGATCATCACAGAGGTCCTCAATTCATCTCCCAGCATCTGGGAGGGGAGAGGGAGGAAAAGAGAAATATTGTCATCATTGTGGTACGTACAGGAGGAAGAGGCAGCTAGTGTAGACAATAACGAGGCATGTGGCACCATGCCTGCGATTCCAACAGTCAGGAGGCTGAGGCAGGAACATACTGGAAACTCAGGTCCAGCTAGGGCTAGACCATGAGTTCAAGGTCAGCCTGAACTACATGGTGAAACTCTGCCTCAAAAAACAAGTAAATAGAAAATAATGCCTCACAAGGCTATGGTGATGATAAATGAATATATATCAGCCTATAAGCTGTTGGTAATGTCACCTATTATCACTATTTGTAAGCGCTATGAGGCTTTTCACACGTCATAAAATATATCTAACTAACCAAACATGCGTAAGATGCCAAACCTCATTAGAATTTAGACAAATACAAAGTCAATCCCAAATAAGATATTATTTTACCTATTAAATAAGCAAAAGTTTAGAAGCCTGACAATTACAAGGTTTCCCAATCCTTTGGCATTTCTCATTTACTGCAAATGAATACAACCGCTTTGGAGAAGAGCATGGCATTATTTACAAAATTTTTTACCATATAATCCACAAATTCCAATCCTGTGTATAACTCTACAGAAATGCACATATAACGACCTAACAATCCAGGGATAAAGCCCCCTTGATCATAGTGAATAATCCTATTAATATAATGCTACCTTCAACTTTCTAGTATTTTGTGTAGAATTTTTGTGTCCTTATTTATGAAGGAAATTGGTTTGTAATATTGTTTTTGTTTTGTTTTGTTTTTTCTTGTGGTACTAGGGATTGAATTCAGGACCTCGCACTTGCCAGGCAAGCAGTTATTCTACCAAGCTATCTCCCTCGCCTGTAATATTATCTTCTCATGAAATCTTTGTCTACCTTGCAGAAGCTTATAGATTTAGTTCAGAAGTTTCCCTTCTTGTCATTTTTTGGAAAAAAGTGGTATTATTTCTTCTTCAATGATTCTCTAGAATTTACCAATAAATAATTGGGTTCTAGACTATTGTCTGTGGAAGTATTTCTAATCACTAAGTTAATGCTTTCACTCTTCTGTTAGGGAGTATATTGTGTGTAGAACAGGTTTAGCAGCAAGTGTGGAAATCTTTTTCTATTTTTTATTTTTGTTTTGGTACTAAGGATTGAACTTGGATCCTGGTACATGTCAGTCAGATGTTTATGCCAGTGAGCTGTTTCCCCAGCTCTTGGAAGTCATACTCTTGGAGCTGACTGTTCTTCTAATTGTGAGAAAATAGCATAACATAAAATTTACCATTATAGCCATTTTATGGTTCCTATTCTATAGTATTAAATATATTAATATTTTTTCAGTCTCCACAATTCTTTTCACCCTGAAAAACTGAAACTTTGTGCCCCTAAGCCATGAACAGTTTCCAGCTTTTCCCTGCTCCAGCCTATGCCAACCTTGGTTACACTTTCTGCACCTAGGAACTCAACTATTCTAAGCAGCAATAGTATAAAGTCTTTCTTTTCTGTCACTGACTTAATCGCCATACAGTTTACCTACAATGTAGCACATTTAAAAGTTCCTTCTAGTGTAAGGACGAGTGATTTTCCACTAACCCTACCAAATTTTTTACCCATTCATCACTAACCCTTGGGTTGCTTAGATCTTGGGGCTACTGTAAGTAATGCTGCTATGACATGAGCATCCAATTTAGTGCTTATGCAATCATTCATTTTTCAATTTATTTTTCAGTTTTGTACTTGCTATCTTTCTTCCAGTGTGTTGTCTGTGTTGCCTAATTTGCCAGTGCAGTTATCAACAACACTCTCATATAACCCTCATGATTTTCATAGGGTTGGTAATGCTGACAGCTCTTTCTTTCCTGGTTTCTGAAGCATTTTGATTTTCTCTCTCTCTTTTTCTTTTTTCTATTGTGGGACTGGGGTTCGAACTCATGACCTTGCACTTGCCAGGCAGGCACTTGTGCCAAGGAGCTATCTCCCCAGCCCCTTCGATTTCCTCTTTATCTTAATACTTGCTAAAAGTGTGTTGGTTTTTAAAATATGTTCAAAGAAGCAACATTTGTTTTCATTGATTTTTCTTTGTGCAATGGAAAAATCTTTCAGGGATTTCCATGTTAACATTTCTTTTTAATTTTCCTTCTGCTTACAGTTCCTTAAAGAACTTAAATTATTGATCGCAGACCTTTCTTCTTTTCCATATAAGCATATAAAGCAACCCCACCCCCACCCCCCCAAAAAAAAACCTTTTATGTGTTTATGGAATTGTATGGATCCGCTGGTCTCTCTGTGATCAGTTCTATGCTGAGAGAAATGGCAGCAGAAATAAGAAAAGCTAGAGAAGAAAACAAAAGTTGGGCTAGGTGGTCGCTGATCTGCCTGATAGTCAAGACTAATGCAATTGTACCAAAAAACTACAATTATTTATACTTTTGCAAAGTTAGTAAGGCAGGATACAAGGTTGCCTAGAAATTAACAGCTGACCTTAACCAGACAAGCTGTTTATCTCAGCACTGAGGTAGCTTGTTTCCTTTAAGCACCAAGCTCTAGTCCCACCTTCACATTGGACCAATTTCCTAGCTTCTGTGGTTCCCAAAATTTAATGCATTCTATCATTTTGTGTACTGTATTTTCATCCTCATTAAGGTAAAATATATTTTAGTTTCCCCGTGTCATCTCTTGACTCGTGGATTATTTGGAAGTATGTTGTTTGCTTCCCAAATACTTGAGATTTACTCCAGAATCTTAATATTATAAATTACTAGTTTAATCAATCTATAGTGAGAGAACATTTTTTTACTTGAATCTTCAAATGTATTAAGAAGAAAAATAGATAAAATAAAATATATTAGCATTTGTTTTATTATTCACTAGAATCCATCTTGGAGAGTATTCCACACTGTCATTCAAAGGATATGTAATATGCATTCACTGGAGTTTTCTCCTGTAAATATTAATAAATCAATTTGATTGATACTTTATTTAACTCTTATATATTCTTGATTTTCTATCTCATTATCCATCAGGTGTTGAATGGGAGATATTGAAATTCGCAGTTATGGTGGTTGTCTCCTTCTTTTAATTTTGTCACATTGCTTAATATATTTTGAGGCTCTAGTGTTTGATGCATATAGATATATAATTGCTTTATCTTTCTGTTGTATTGACTCTCTTACTACATACCTTTTTGGGTGACATTTATTAGCTTAGAGATTATTTTGTCAAATAACAAAATAACCATTCCCACTGTCTCTTAATTGCCTTGTGGGTGACCGAGTCTTTTACTTTTTGAATCTAAGATCTCCTCTAGATGGTGCGGTGTTGGCTCTTGCTTCTTCCTCCAGCCTGACCACCTCTGCTCTCAGAGAAGAGCGTCTACTGGTTGCTTCTATGCATGCCATTTTGCTCTGTGCTTTCTATTTGTGTCATATATTTTCTCTGTTCATTATTGCTTCATTTTGTGTTGACTATTTTTAACAAGCCACTTTAATTGTTGTTTCTTTTTCGCTATTATATCTTATTTGGGTATTTTCTTACTGATTGCATTCAATAATTACAATAGGTATTTCAATTTGCCACAGTCCACTTCACATTGTAGCGGACTTTCTCCCTTCCTTAGTGCCATTATTGTCATGTATGTCTACATATGTTATAAAGTCCAGAGAAGTAGTGCTATGAGTATTGATTTAGGTCTTTGAAAGAAATTAAGAAGATTAGAAAACTATATTTCTAGACCTTTTTATCTTTCCTGATACACTTTCTCTCTGTGACACCCTTCATTGACTCTCCTGAACTAAGGTTATTGTCTGGTACATTTTCTTGCAGCCTGATAGACAGACCTCTTAGTATTTTTGTAACACAAGTTTGCTAGGAATGTGTTTTCTAGCTTCACTTATTTAGAGAAAATCTTTAGTTCGTACTCACATATATGGAATACTACTGTTTGATGTAAGATTACATAAATTTGTAGTTATTTTCTTTCAACACTTCAACTGTGTCATTTTCCTGCTTTTTGGCCTTAATTCTAACAAGAAGTCAAATATCAGTAGCGTTTTTGTTTCCCATGCGGCTTTCCTCTAGGCTTTTGTTTCTGTCTGAACTCACCTTTAAACATTCATCTCTAGCATCCGATGTATTTAGGACTCATCTCGGAGCAGAGATGGCAAATGGCAGAACCTGATGACCCTTGGGCCTACAGCAGCTTCATTGGTGGCAGAGGGTCCTGTGGCAGTGCTGGTGGCCACGGTTCCTATATCCAGAAGGAGCTGCCCATAGAATCCCCCTACACTACCTATGCTAGGAAACCTCCCTTTTAAAAGAGTACAGGATGACACAGATGTTATCTTTAGGATCTCAGCGCTAGGAGCTACGGCTAGTCAAAGACAAAGACACAGACATTTAAAAGATTCTGCTCTGTAGAATTCTATAAGGTTGGTTCCCTGCAGGAAGCCCTGGCCTATGACGGTGCACTGCTGGGTGACTGGCCACTTCGTGTGGACATTGCAGAAGGCAGAAAGCAAGATAAAGGTGGCTTTGGACTCAGGAAAGGTGGGCCAGATTACAGGGGTGACAGGGACAACTTCCTAGGAGGCCGAGGAGTCAGTCACCCAGGGCACCGGCGAGCAGGTCCTGCCATGGGGAGTCACTTCCGAGATGACCCCCACCACATGGCTCCAACATGGACTTTAAGAACCTACAAAAGAGGAAAGAGCCCAGAGACCATGGCTCCAGCTCAAACCTTGGACAGTAGCAACACCCCTCAAGCAAGTAGCCAGCCCCAACTCTGCCATCTTTGGGGGAGCCAGGTCCAGAGAGGAAGTCGTGAACAAGGAGCAGGAATAAGACGTAGCGGGAACGGGGTGTGGGGAGCTGGAGTGAGGCCATAGCCAACGGCCTGGACTGGCCACCCTGCAAATGCATTCCTGAGCCTGACACCGTCGTCCTTCCTCACAGTGGAAACACTGAGCTTGTGAACGCACGTCAGCTGTTGACACACAGGCTTTGGTCCGTCCTTGGCTTGGCTGTATCTAGCTAGTGCCTGTTCTGTGCTCTTGGCTCTTTCCCTCTCTGTCCTCATGTTCTTCTGTCTGTTCTCACTCTTGTCCCGGTGTCGGCAGCATGCAGTGGTCTAAGGAGGCGTGAGGCCTGCCATGTGAGAGGCGCAGGCCCCGGTGCTGCTTGCTTTGGTGGTTCTTCCCCTTTGCCTTCTCTTTGTTTTCCACATGGGCCAGACTTGGTTCTTCTCAGTGCTTCTCTTCTGACCCATGGGCTGAGTTCTGTATCGCTGTGGCTTCCAGGAAAGGGCAGAAGTGGCTGGCAAGTTGGCCAGCCGTGGTCAGCATGCCAAGTTAGAGGCACCTTGTACTGAAAACGAGGGAAAATTCCTGTTTATCCCTGCAGCCTCATTCCACCCATATGGTCCTGCTCTCATGGTGTCCTGTCACCCTCAGCCTCCCCAGGGGCTGACAGGCAAAGCAGGTGTGAAGCCCAGGAAGACTGAAGGTGCACTGGTGGTGCTCCTCACCTTGTTACCCAAGGGCTCTGTGTGTTCAGGTGTTTTGCTGCACTGTCCAGCCACCGTGTCCAGATAGTTTCTCTCTGGACGCTTCAGGCACTCCGCAGACAGGCCGTCATGGCTGCCTACTGTTCGTATGATTCCCACAGCTCAGGTGCTGTGGGGACCGGGCAGTGGTGGTGCTGGGCTGGGCTGACACAGTCATCAGACCTAGCCTTCCCCACAACCCTGTTGTCTGTTGGGTGTCTCCCTTGAGCCCATGGTGGAAAAATGGCCTCGAAACTGGCACTTTATTTTCCGTGGTGAGTCAGCAGTTTTCCTATGGCGAGCTGTCCAGACCCTCACGGGCTGCCGAGGGCCATAGATGTTCAGGCTGGCCGCCTCATGTCCGGGACCCCGTGGCTGTCACGTGCAGGGGCTCGTGCTCATCTGGGACGGAGGCGCTGGGCAGCAGCCTCTAAGCTCAGAGGCCCTGTGCAAGCAGTGCAGCATCCCGCGGTGCCTGAGTCGCCACCTGTCCCAGTGCTTGAGCCCTGGAGAAGGAAGGCCCAGCAGGAGGCTGGAAGGCCAAGGGCAGCAGCGTGGCTCCCTGACCTGGGGTTCCCCGCGCACTGCCGTCCTTGGCCCCTCCGATTTGCGTCTGTTGCAAGCTCTCCGCAGCTTCCGGAACTCACGATGCTCCCCTCTGCCTATCGTCTTCTGTGCTTCAGAGATAAGAACCATGCGTGTAACACCAACACCTGACTTAAGGACCACATGCATTATGTGGTTGTAACAAACCTGGTGCTTCGAGAGGGCCCACGCACATCCTCAGCACAGAAAGATCAAGAGCAAAGCAAACCCATCCACACCGCTGGGCGTGGCTTCCAGATTCCAGGGTGGAATTCCAAACGCAACACATTCAGCTGTATGGCAGAAAGTAAATCTATGGATATGGTACGTTATGAATGATCTTTTAAATAAAAGAAAAACCTTACACAGCAATAAAATAAAATCTGATGTATTTAAAGAGGATATCTTGGGGCCAGCGAGATGGTTCAGTGGTCTAATACCCCTGCTTAGGCAACCGCAGGGACCGCAGTTCGATCCCCAGCACCACATGCTGCGCCAGCCCAAACCCCAGGGCAGGCTGAGCCAGCCATAATATATCAATAAATAAATAATAAATAAATAAATAAATGATACCTTTGAGTTTTATTCAGTCTGGGATTCTTAGAGTTTCTTTAATCTGAAGATGAGTATATATTCATCTAATTGAGAAGCTTCGACTGCTGTTTCTCAAATATGTTTTCTCCTCCGTTTTCTCTCTCCCGAGGTCCATCCGAGATTTCCCTTGCACTGCGCTTTGGTACAATGAAGTTATCTCTTGGTCTCTAAGGACTTCTCACTTCTCTCTAATCTTTATTTTCCCCAGTTTTCAAACTGGGTAATTTTAAAGTGACCTATTTTCTAGTTTACTTATTCTTTTTTTCTCCCACCTCAAAACTACTGCTGGGTTCTTCGGACTTTTTTGTGGACTTTTCATTTCAGTTGTTATTCTTTACAATATCAGAATTTCCATTTGTTTCAATAATTTTTATAATTTTATTTTTAATTTTTGAGACAGGATCTTCTATAAAATTGTCCATGCAGGAATCAAATTGCAATCCGTCCACTTCAGCCTCTCCAGTAGCTACGATTACAGATGTGCAGTGTCCTACCATGGCCAGCTTAATTTTTAATCTCTTTCTTGAAATTCTATGTTCATTCAGTAATTATCATTGTACTTTTTTTTTTAAGGACTTAAATCCCTTCCCTAATTTTTCCAAAATAGTTTGTTCTCCAAATCCAGTATCTGGACACATGGTTTCTCCAGGCAACCTCTTCAAGTTGTCACAGTTCCTGGAGTACCGTCATGCTTTTTATTCTTGATATTTTTTTTTTCCTTTGGGCGGGACTGGGGTTAGAACTTACAACCTTGCAATTGCCAGGCAGGCACTTGTGCCACGGAGCTATCTCTCCAGCCTCATACTTTTTATGCTTTACAGACTTTGCAATTCTGTATAAAAACTAATGATACCAGCTCTGACGTCTGACTTTTCTTCTGAGAATTATTATTCTCTTATCCAGTTTTTAAATTCAATTACTTGACTGGGCTCAACCTGAGAAGTCTGTAGTTCTCAGAGTGTGTGGCTTTGGAAGATTTTGCTCAGTTTGCTTCTATTTTTAAGTATGGTTTCCTAGGGATTTTTCTTCTATCTGCATAGCCTAGGCGTTTAGCCAAAGATTGGCCAAGAGTAATATTCAAATATCTCGACCAGTAAGCCTCCAGGCTTTGCTGGTGGATCTGTTTGTGAACTAGGGAGCACATAAGGAGGTTGGGATACTTTCAAATGGCCCCAGGTAATGCACTCTGCGAGGTGCTGCTCTGCGCCTTCTGCAGACCTGCATGGGTGCCATTAGCAGTGCACACCTGGTGTCTTGAGATCAGTCTGCTCTCTACTGTCCTTGAACACTCTTCCAGTGGCTTCATTTTTCTCATTGCTGGGTCAAAATATTCAACACCCAGTTAAAGGAGCAAAGCTCATTGTTTGTAGGGAGTTCAGGCCATAGTTGCCAGGCTCTGAGGAAAGACGGCATCACAGAGGAGAAAGATCAGGCGGAAGCAGCAGCAGCAGCCAGGCTGCCTCCCCTCCTCCCTTTCTAGTCCATCCAGGCTACGGCCACTGATGGGTGCCACCCACCCCAGGGATGAGGGCTTCCATGCTCGCCCAAGTATGCTGATTCTAGTCAGTGTACTAAAGCGCAACACATTCTTGATTCCAGGATCACAACCTTTGTTCACATTCACAGTCTAGGCCCAGCCACCTCTGAAAAGCCCCACTTGGGATCCCATGATATGGGGACCGGGGGTGGGGGGCATCCGCCTAGACCCAAGCTGTTACTTGTTGCTAAGATGAAACACGTAGCACTCAAGAAGGAAGGGTTTACTTCGGCTCATGGTTTATAGAGGTTTCAGTTCATAGCGGCCTGGCTCCGAGGCAGGGAGAGGAGCAGCAGCTCATAGCAGGAAGCAGGGGGCACCGAGGCCACAGGCAGTGAAGTAGTAAAGTCACAAGCAGCCGGTGATAGCAGCAGCCCTCTTTCTGTCCCTTATCCTCCCTCCAGGCCCCACACCCTCAGTGCAGGGGGCACGCACATCCAGTGTGTCTTCCCATTATCCATGCCCAGAACTATGCCAGACTAATTCATGAATAATTTGGTAATCACACACCCTTAATATCAATATCACATGCCCTAGATCCAGGCCACCCTGCAAGCTGCACCCATGAGCACATGAGGCTCTGGGGTGGACATCTATGCACGAGCCATAAAACAACCACAACACCAGATAGCCCAAGACACACAGGGAAGTAACCGAGCTCTTATAACTCCCCCACATCTGGACACCTCTGGCAGCCATAACCTCAGGCCAGTTGAGCTGTTGGCTCTCCCTGTCCACTTGTCACCAAGATTTCCACTTTAACCCACAGGATCCCAAAGCAAAGAGCCCATCCTGGCAGCCGCAGCAGCAGCTGGTTTGCATGACTCTGCCCACCTGGCTGAACTGCCAACCTAGAGCCAGGGGAGGGAAAGGACGGCAGCCCTGTGGGCAACAGCAGCATAGACTCACGCTGCTCACACAAAATTCAGGAGGCTTAACCAGTTTGTAGCGTGCTTTTGGCCAATTTCCAAATCAATGAAACAACTGTTTTTGCAGATTTGATCAACTTAAATCGTTGGTTTGAGGGTATGACTTATCAATCCTTTTGCCCCACTCTGCTGGAAACCTGAAGACTAAAACAATAATCTTGAGTGAAATTTTATTCAGGCAAAGTGAAGTTATTAAAGTACACAGGGCATAGTTTCTCCCCTACTTAGTTCTAAGAGCAGAAAAACCTAAACAGTATGATTTAGGGATGAGGGCCTAAGTGCTAGTACTAGGATGAAAATCTCACAAGTCAACTTAGTAGCTAGGAGAAGTCCTGCAGAAGCTCCGTCTTATAGGAGAAGCAAGTGCATGGCTCAAAATGCATAAAGTGTGAGGGCAACTTCTAGGATCCTAGTGCTACTTCTTGCTTTGGGTGGTGGTTCATAAATAATCATCTTAGAACCATTTAAAACTATACCTATGCATGTACATTATACATTATAATAAAAGGTTCCATAAGACATACCACATAATTTATTTAATAAGTACTTCTTGAGCCCCGCTAGTACAAAAGGCACAAGTCTAGGCAATTATTCTATACAGTAATAAAAAGTCAGTGAAGACTTCATGGAAAGTATTGGTTAGGGCAGAGATAGATAAATAGCAACTCAGCCTGGACGGTTGCTTTAGATTGCAAGAAAGACTGTGAGACGCAGTAGTGGGTAGAGAGAAGTATCCGGGGTCAGTGCTTTACATTCTATTGGTCAAGGCGGGTTTCTTTGAGGAGATGAGATTTGTCTGAAAAGAGAATAGCGAGGGAGTCAACTATATGAAGGTCTGGGCAACTGCACCTCACGGAGAGAAAATGACAAGCTCAAATTCCAAAAGAATCTGCAGAAGGGGAAAAGGCCACAAGAGATTTGCAAGCTGACCTCAAACATCTGAAGGACTGGCTTTGGTTAAAGTCAAGGTGGGTAGGTATGGTGGGATGCGAAGCACTGAGCTGGCTTCCCAGCCGTGCACAGGCCACCTCCGTCCCGGCCCTTCTGCTGACCTCGGAAGCAGTGATTCAGTGTCCCTGTCCTCACCTTTGCTTTGTCACTTCCAAACTTATTTTAAAAGTATATGAGAGCCAAGGGGTGCACACGCGCGTGAGCCCAGTGCTGGGGAGGCCGGGCCAGGAGGATCAGAAACTCAAGGGCAGCCTGAGCTCCCCGGCAAGTCCGAGGCTGGCCTGGGTTGCATAGCGAGGCCTGGGCTTTAAAAACACACCTTGCTGTGTGCAGTGCCACATGCTGAGGAAGAGGGATCGCCACGAGTGTGAGTTCAGCCTGGGCTGCACGGGGAGGTGAAAGCCAGCCTGCACTCTAGGGTAAGAAGAAAAGCAAAAAGGAAAGATCCAGGGAGCCAGTCACAGGCCCTGGCCTTCAGATAACACCGTGTAGCCATGCTGTCACATTCAGTTACATTCCTGTGATGCTTTTTGCCTTTATTGTATTTATTTTTGTGGTTTCCTTCTATTCATGGAAAGGGAACTGGCTTCCCTTTGTGCTGATCCTATCACATATTATTTCCTTATTTAAATTTTTAAGAACTGAGGCAACTAAAGAACAAACATTAAATGAGGAAGAATAATGGAGAAAAAAGAGAGAAGGCATGGAAAGAGAAACAAAGAAGAAAACAGAAAAAGAAAGGGAAGAAAGAGAAGACCGAAAAAAGGCAAAGCAAAGCAAAGCATCCTGGGTCCAGCATGTTTCCTAGGAGTACTGAAATAACTGTACTGAAGAAAACCCCGGAAAAAGAAAAAAAGGAAAAGGAAAGAAAAAAAAAAAAAAAAAACCCCGGGGCCCGGCAGGATGGCTCAGTGGTCTAAAGCGTCTGCTTAGGAAAGCTTAGGCGGCTGCAGGGACCGCAGTTCGATCTCGGGCACCACATGCCGCGCCAGCCCTGCCCTCAGGGAAGGCTGAGCCGGCCATAAAAATAAACAAATAAACAAACAAACAAACAAAAGTTTAAAAAACCCGGCTCATGGTCCCAAACTCAGTGGAACAGAAAGAAGTTGAGAGCAGCCATCCAATCCCCTCCTTTTACACAGAAAGAAATCAGGCCCAGGAATAAGATGGGAATTGCCAAGTCCTGCCGTTTGCAATGGTAGGGACGGGATAAATCTAAGCCTGCTGCTTCCTTCTGCGTATATTTTACAAGTATTTAATTTTTATCCTCCTCAAAGTTTATCTGTATTGGCACTGGCGAAATGTATTCAATCTGAAAGTCTAAATCTAAGTAGGACCATAAAAAGAATTCCTAGAACTCGGTGACTTGCAAGACTATGGCGACATCATGTGGCAATATTTGGTAATGCACCACTTTATGCAATTTAATCAGGCTTTTAACGGACAGGGAAATATTTTGTAGACCGTGCCTTAGGTGTGGATTTGTTCGCTAACGATTTAGATATATTTTTAACAGACAAGCTACGTAAATTAAATGTTGTTCCTGGAGCTTTGTATCAAGAGGAAAATGATGACAGTTCATCATGCCATTGGTTACCATGGTCACGCTCACTCAGGCATTATAAAGTTAGTGCTTGTCCCTGTTTGTCCCTACAACAAAAAAGAAACTTTGGGTGTAATATCTTGAAGTTATATAAATTTATTTTTCCTTTCCAAGTTTTTATCCACTAATTTTAGCACCGATTAATGATTATTAGTGTAATGGTTGTAAAACAATAACTTTCTAATTGTGTAATTTTTTGCTGCCTTTTTAAAAAAATGTTTTGGTCTTTTTATTTTATTTTTATTTTGTTTTTTCTTGTTTCAGAACTTTTGTTTGTTTATTTATTTTTATGGACGGCTCAGCCTGCCCTGAGGGTAGGGCTGGCATAGCATGTCATGCC
>PVJA010010106.1:34571-58564 GCA_004027025.1 Myocastor coypus
TTTTTTTTTTTTTTTTTTTTTTTTTGAGACAGGGTCTCGCTGTGCAGTTGAGGCTGGCCTTGAGCTCACTTTTGTAGCCCAGGCTGGTCTCAAACTCACATCGATCCTCCTGCCTCAGCCTCCCAAGTGCTGGGATTACAGGTGTGCGCCACCACGCCCGGCTAAACTCATAAATTCTTACATAATGTCTGATCTATGAATCTAGAATTCTCAAGTGTATTCAGGTATAAATTATAGATATCTGAGTATATATTCATATGTAGGTCATATTACATTTCAACCTCTTCTACATTACAATCTATTGTTAGTTCATGAAGTGAGATCTAAAATGGTAAAAGTTCATTTTATTTTGTTTTTGTTTTTGGAGACAGAGTCTTGCTGTGTAATCCAAGTTGGCCTCGATCTCCCGGTGATCCTCTTGCCTCAGCCTCCTGAGTTGTGGGGCTTATAGGCCAGGCATCACCACACCTGGCCTAAAATGGTTAAAGTTTAAACTTCAAGCAACTTACTACAATGAAAGTAACACTATCAAGAATATTGGGGTGTGTTTAAAGGGAGAGATACTGAGGAGGATTAACGTTGTATCTTGGCTATTTCTCTTCAAAAATATGAATGTTGAAACCAAGTGTGGTGGCACATGCCTGTAACCCCAGGGCTGGGGAGACTGAGACAGGAGGATCACTACGAGTCAGAGCTGTGTAGCAAGACCCTGTACCAAACACATAAACAAATAAATAGAGAAGACTTTTTTAAAAAAATTAAAATCTGAATACCACAAAAGTAAGAAAAAGCATGAGGACATGTAGATTAAAGAGATCAAAAATAAATGACAGTTCTGGGTAACACGTAATCTTGGATTCAGTTCCATGCAGCATCTCACGTGAGATGCTGTGCTGTGGCAAAAATAAATAAATAAATAGAACACAAGGAAATTCTGAAATACTGAGAGGAAAAGAGACATTATATCTGCAGTTATTCTCAAGTCGTTAAAAACTCTGTGTGTGTGTGTGTGTGTGTGCGCGCGCGCGCATGCGCGCGCATGTTATGATTTATCTCTAGTTGTCCCCCCAAAGCCTCATGCAATCATGGGTGGGGACTTCTAGAGTTTGAGACTTGAATGATGTTACTACTGTTAGGATTATGGTCTGAGTACTGCTGAGACTATGAGTGTGGCCTGAGACAATAGGCTAAGGCGGAGAGCCTGATGTAATTTAAAGAGAGACAGAGAGAGAGACAGACTGGAGCTGTCTCTGCTGCATGGCAGCTCTGCTGCCATGTTCGGTTGGCTGCCTCTGTCACCATTTTGCTGCTGTTCCACTGCCATGAATTGGATGCTCTCCTCCCTGCTCCACTCAGCCTTGGGCAGGCCAAATATGGACTGAAACCTCCAGTAACTGTGAGCTAAATAAACCTTTCCTTCCTTCATCTTGAGTGTCAGGTATTTGTCCCAGCAACAAGTAAAAAGTAACTAAGACAGAATTTGGTACCAGAGAAGTGGGGTCATTGCTGTGACTAACCTGACCATGTGGATTATAAGCTTTTGGAAATGGCTTATGGGAAGGGATAGGAAAACTTCAGATATGTCAGCTAAAAACAAAGAACTAGAATGGCTTCGGCTCTTCAGCTTGGGCAATTCTGGTCAGAGCTCAGACCAGAAGACTCACAGAAGGCCTGCCTGTAGAGACCAGGCTGAGGAGGTTTCTGCTGGAAAAAAGGCCAGCATTGGTCATTGGACTTCAAATGATTTGTGCTATGGATTAGCTGAAAGTCTTTTCGGAATTTTGCTCGTGCCCAGAGACTTTGCCTAAGACTGAGATTAAGCATGGCAGTCTGAGTAATCTTTCAAGAGACATTTCAAAGCAGCAAACTATTGGTGCAGTGGCGTGGTTGTTATTGGTTGCTTTTAGCTAGATTTATGTTGAAAATCGAGAGCAAAGGGCCAAGAGGGATGATTTAAAATGCTGTGAGTTTGGCCAGGAAGGAAGCATGAGGAAGCTGTGAACTATAAAGATGGAGCCGAAAGGATCTCCATTGCTGGGAAGGAATCAGAGAATCAAAAGGATGGCCTGAGGGCATCACAAGCAGCTCTCCGCCCTTTGCAGCCTCAGTATAGCAAGGGAGAGAGGTTTTGCCTTGAGAAGAAAGCTGCAGAGACCCAAGTACCAGAATGGCAGCAGCAGCCAAACCAGGTTCCAAAATGGCGCCAGCTTGGAGAATTTGTTTCTCGGAATCAAGATCAGAGGGCTCAGGGATCTGGGCCCTTGACCCCTACAGTCAAGAGAGAAGGAAGCCCAGCTACTGCTCCAGCTGGCAGCAACCCTTGGCATTATCCACATAGGCCTATGCAGAATGTGGGAATTCTGAGGTTAAAAAGGCTTCCACCTCGATTTCAGAAGAAGGCCTGGGAGGCCAGGCAGTGTGTCCCTGAGAGGGAAGTGTGTAAAGCTGGGTGTGAGAATCCTGTTCAGTGGAAACCCCAGAAGTTTGGAAAAGCCAGGAACGTGGATCGTGCTAAGAGGGAGCAAAGCCAGCCTAAGAGAGAATCCATGGGAATTACCACCAAGAGTGCCATAGGAGCAGTTTCATGATGCTCACAACTCAGTGCAGACTGCTTCGGATTCTCCAGTTGGAACTAGGGGATGTAATGTTTACCCTGCTGGATTTTGGACATGTGTTGGTCCCAATGTTTTGTATTACCCTGTTGTTTGGAACTTTTGGAACTGTAATGTTTATCTTATGCCTTTGAATGTTGGATATGTTTAACTTTTCTATTGTACAGGGACTCACAGTTGAGTTTGCCTTGGATCTTGGAGATTTGGGATTAGGACTTTTGAGCAATGCTAAAACTGTTGGGACTTTGCAAACTGTTCCAGATGGACTCAAATGTCTTTTGTACAAAGGGATATGTATAAGACTTTGGGTGCTCAGGGGCGGAATGTTATGGTTTATGTCTAGTTGTCCCCCCAAAGCTTCATGCAGTCATGGGGCGTGGCTTCTATAGATTGAGACTTGACTCATCAGCCCTGGGATTGTGTTTTAGTACTGATGGGATTATCGGTCTGAGTAAGGCTGAGACTATGGGTGTGGTCTAGGGCAGATATCCTAAGGCGGAGAGCCTGAATGTAATATAAAGAGCGACAGAGAGACAGATGAGAGCTGTAGCTGTTGCCCTGCTGCCGTGTTTGGTTGGCTGCCTCTGCCACCATTTTGTTGCTGTTCCACCACCATGAACTGGATGCTCTCTGTCCTACTCTACTCAGCTTTGGGCCAGCCAAATACGGACCGAAACCTCCAGTAACTGTGAGCTAATAAACCTTTCCTTCCTTCATTTTGAATGCCAGGTATTTGTCCCAGCAATGAGTAAAAAGTAACTAAGACAGCACGTGTATAAACAGAAAGCAAACAGAAAAATCTTAACAATGGGTGAAGGACCCATAGAGCTTGGCAAGTTTTCTATAAGTTTAAAACCATATAAAGATAAAAATTAGCATCCCAGCATTGAGGGAAGCTGGGGAAGGAGGCTCACAATTTTGAATCTCAAAAAGTACCAATATTGATTAGAAAATTTATCATGTCCTCACCCTGTGCTCTGTATAACTACTACAAGGACAACTATATGCAATGTGCCAATTATTGTGAATGTACTACTAACATGTTTTGAAACTATCATATTGTTATTTCTTATTAAAAATTACATATATATATATATATATATATATATATATATATATATATATATATATATATTGGAATACAAAAAGAAAAGTGAAGAGGGCCAGCCAGACAGCTCTTCAGTTTCCCGCCACTGCTGCTCTTCCATCAGGAAATTATCTCACTGCTTCATGGATTGGTTTAAGTTCTCCAGCTCTCTGGAGAAAGAATTCCTCCAAGACCATTCCATTGCCCCTCATCAAATAACAATTGATGATAAATTCCCACGCCTGTATAAAGGCTTACACGGTGAAAGCCACCATGCACAAAAGACTGGCACTGCAGACACTGGACAGGCGTGGGGAGAGCGCTCCCCCAACCACGTGATCCTGACTCAGCCCTCTGAGGAAGAAACCTTGTTCTCCCTGAGCCATGCTACTGGACAACGGCCCCTCCGTGAGGCTCAGGGCTCTCCTTCTGCTATGTTCTGCGTTGCTTGCTAGAGAGAACACACAGTATGTAAGAGGAAAGGACTGCTAAGCTTTGGAGCTAAACGGTCCTAGACTGCAGTCCAGGCACATCCTGGCTGAGTGGGCTGTGTGAGTTCACTTGACCACTGTCAAACTCAGTAGGTCGACCCAGCAGGATGGCTCAGTGGTCTAAAGCGCCTGCCTAGGGAAGCTTAGGCGGCTGCAGGAACCGCGGTTTGATCCCCGGCACCACATGCTGCGCCACCCCTGCCCTCAGGGCAGGCTGAGCCGGCCATAAATAAATAAATAAATAAATAAATAAACAAACAAACAAACAAACAAAAGTTTAAAAAAAAAAACCCTCAGTAGGTCACCTGCAGAATGAGGGCGGAGTTTTTGATAATCATTCGTTCATTCATTCGCTCATTCATTTGGTACAAGATCTCACTATGCAGCTCAGAGTTATAATGATCTTCCTGTCTCAGCCTGCCCAGTGCTAGGATTACAGGTGTGCACCACCAGGCCTGGTTTCTGGTGGCTGGAAAGGTAGTCCTGGGATTCTGGGGCTAGGGATTGAACTGGGGTCATTGGTATCTCCCTAGTCTGCAAATGAGGGCTGTTTAGAGTGACCGGTCTGCAGCTGACACTATGAGAGGTAATGGTGCTCAACATTTTGGAGCTCAGAGGTAATGTGGAGCACCCTATCCCTGGAGCACCCTCTCTGTGGGGTGCCCTATCCCTGGGGTGCCCTCTCTCTGGGGAACCTTCTCCCTGGAGTGCCCTATCCCTGGAGTGCCCTATCCCTGGGGTGCCCTCTTCCTGGGGTGCCCCGTCTCTCTCCAGGACTACTACAGCCTCTTACCTGGCCTCCAGCTTCCAGTCCGCTGGCCAGTCTGCTCTTTCTACTATACTCGCTCTGGACCAATAATATGAGTCCCCAGAGGGAGAATCTTCAGCACAATCTTCCTAATGCAGAACCAGCCTCCACTGACCACGTGGCTGCAGGAGTGACCTCTGGCCCTTTGCCTCAGGTTGTGCCCTTTCATTCATTTTTCTTCACCTCTCACCCCACAAACCAGATCTTTATGCAACAGTAGACATGTTCTAGGTGTGCCAAATCCAATATGCTCACTACCAGCTAGCTATGCATGGCTACAGAATGCCAGAGGATGGCTGGTGTGACACAGGAATGAATTTATGTACTTATTTATTTATTTATTTATTTGATACAGCATCTCACTACACAGCTCAGAGTCATAATGATCCTCCTGTCTCAGCCTCCCCAGGGCTGGGATTATAGGCGTGCACCACTCTGATGTGTTTTTATGCACACAGGGCTCCAGGGCCAGCACAGCATGTGATACCGGGGATTGAACCTTGTGCTTGCCAGATGGGCACTTAGACCATTGAGCTATCTCCCTACCCCCAAGTACTTAAGTTTTAATGTTTGGCATCTTACCCAAATTTGAATTTCAATAGCCGTATGACCAACGGCAATACTGGATGATCAATCAATCGTGGAAAAGTGCTGCACGGTGTAAAAGTGCTTCAGGGTCCAACCAGTTCTGCCCTGTCTTACCTCTGGCCTCCTCCCTACCATTCCCGCTTCAGCAACACTGTTCTTGACCCTCACGTCTCATCCTACGCCTCACTTGCCGCAAGCTCTTACAGGGCAGCATAGAAGAGGATGGATACAAGCTTTGCCTCAGAGAACTTGCAGCCAGCAATCCTCCACGGGACAAGGAAGGTGACAGCACATTAATGGTGCCCTTCGCTTTCTACCAAGAAACATGCAGCGTGTTTCTCTCTTTACTTTTGGCTTTTCCTGAACCTGGGACAGAGGGTTGCAGGCCAAGTTATCCATCCCACGGACGTGTTTTGTTTGGCTTTTATAGTTGGTTAAGTGGAGCCAACATTACAAATAATGGAAAAAATAATAATAGTAAAAACAAATAATGGAAAAGATTTCACCAAGATATTAAGATTCTTAAACACTCTGAGGGGAAAAGCTCAGCATCCAAGCACACCGAGTTGACACTTAATCCTGCCCACCAGTGACCAGCTAGGCCCTCAACGCAGCAGCCACACACAGCGGCTCAAGCTGAATAAAAATGAGCTCAACTTTACAACACAGTTCTTCAGTTGCACTTGCCACTTTCCACGTGCTTTCTACGTGCTCCACAGCCACATGTGGCTACCGGCTACCACGTGGGACAAGACAGCTGCAGACCCTTTCCATCATCATGCAGGGCTCTACTGAGCAACTCGGCCCAGAGCCTGACTGGGAAGGGTGGCCTGGTGCCGGGGGAGCCAGAGTCCTTCCGCTCTCTGTGCCTCCCGCCGAGCTCCCTGCCCCTTGCATTACCTGCTGCTCTCGGCACACTTCTACATTCAAGAACTTGGTCTACCTTGTGCTTTTGAGTTTCTGCTTAGTTTGGTGATGTTTCGACAAATACCGCCACAACCTAGTCAACCTATGAGGAAGATACAAAAAAAAAAAAAAGTAAGAGTCGGAAATAATTGAGAAGAGTGAGTATGAAAACAGAGATCATAAACTGGGACAGTGGTGTGTGTGTGTGTGTGTGTGTGTGTGTGTTCAATTCATAGGAAGTATTCCAAATTCAACCATGGTAGGAAAGTGCTCCACTTGTATAGACAATATGCAGCAAAAAGTAAGCAACAACGCTGTCAAGGCTGAATAATCCTTAAGTGTGTCCCCACTGCAGCATAAACAATGGGTACCCAGCTGAACCTGACAGGGAGAAGCACGTGGACGTGGAAGGGGAAGAAACCGCCTGAACTCTGGAGGAAGTTTTGGGGCCAAATTTTCCCAAACAAACCAGGAGCCCCTATTTTTCACATGAGATTTTTTAAATTTTTTTTTCTTGTTTCAGAACTTTTGTTTATTTATTTATTTTTATGGCTGGCTCAGACTGCCTTCAGGGCAGGGCTGGCGCAGCATGTGGTGCCGGGGATTGAACTGCAGTCCCTGCAGCCGCCCAAGCTTTCCTAAGCAGGCGCTTTAGACCACTGAGCCATCCTGCTGGGCCCCTCACATGAGATTTTTAAGTGTTATTTCAAGTTTTAAAGAATCACTGTCTAGACCAGGCATGGTGGCGCACGCCTGTAATCCCAGCACTCAGGAGGCTGAGGCAGGAGGATCAGTGCGAGTTGGAGACCAACCTGGGCTACAAAAGTGAGCTCAAGGCCAGCCTGAACTGCATAAGTGAGACCCTGTCTCAAAAAGCAAAAAAAAAAAAGAATTACTGTCTAAGCAAAACAAGTTCGCTGGTGGTCCCCAGGTGTCCTGTGCCACTGGGAGCCCAAGACCGACTGAGGCGGAATCAGGAGATCAGGGAGGGAGAACACAAGGGACGGGCTGGGACCTGGGGAACATGGTGGTGGTAAGGGAACCCATCTGCAGGGTGCCACTGAGCACAGGGTAGGGAGCCGATCCCTGGACGCTGTTGTTCTCAGACTTCAGTGCATACTGGCATCACGTAGGGAACCTTGCAAAACCCCCATGCCCAGGTCTCAGCCCAGCCCTGGAATCATAACATCTTTAGGTCATCATCTCGCAGGCAGAAACCTGTGAGCATCCTGCCCGGAGAAGCACCCAGGAGCAGCTGCTAGCTTGCTTTCCCACTGCCTCCACTAAATATTTCCCCTATTTATGTATGAGGTACAGGGTTTCACTAGGCAGCTGGGACTCGTAGCGATCCTCCTGTTTTTCTGCCTCCCCAGAGCTGGGATTACAGGCATGTATCATAACACCTGGAGTCAATCGCTGGCTCAGTGCACCCCAGGGGTGGGGCTGGCGCGGCATGCAGCACTGGGGATCAAACCCTGGTCCCTATGCTTGCCAAAGCAGGCACTTAGTCTACAGAGCTATCTTACTGGCCCTTACGTCAACTAAGTTTAAGAATGACAAGCGGCTGGAAAGATAGCTCTGTGGCACAAGTACCTGCCTGGCAAGTGAAAGGTTGTGAGTTCAAACTCCAGTCCCGCCTCCCCCTCAAAAAAATTAAAAATGACTAATTCTGAAAAAAAAAATTGTGTCTACAAACTGGTACAGTGATGTAACAGCTAAGGAGATTGTGAAACCAGACTGCCTGGGTTCAAACACTTTGCACTTTGAGCAGAGCATGGCATGTCTCTGTGCCTCAGTTTCCCCATCTAGAAAAATGAGAGACTCATTCTTCCTGATGTACAGGGCAGCTGTTCAGAGAACATAGACCCCTAGCTAAGTTGACTGGAACACAATGTTAATAACACCTGACCATCAAAGCAAAGCAAAACACGAAGCTAAACTCTATTTCACTCTTTAAACACATGCCAATGATCACTAAAAAAAAAAAAAAAAAAATCAATTTGGTGAAAGAACCCAACTCCCCCTGCTGCGAGGCCATTGGTGGAGTCCGGGTGCGAGCGCGATGACGTGTTATTAATGGATCTTTCACACTGGGTCCTGAATGTGCCCCACGAACCTAGACTCGCTGAGCGTCCAGAGACCTCTACCTTTAAATAGAATGCAGCCACATGCAGCTGTGAGGAAGCGCAACGCCCACGTGCGCTGGTGACCCTCACAGGAACACCCTCAAGTTCCTTTTCCAAGAAGAGGCTGATGATGGCCATTCTGTCTCATGGAAAGGGCCTTGAAACGTTTTTATGTTCTTCCCCTAAAGCACCAAGCATCCGGCAGTGGCAGAGGCTTTGCTTCGCTGTCTCCCACTCCAGCTATTGCCCTTTTGTTCTTAAGTGTGCAAGAAACTACAGATATAAAGTTGGAATGAAAGATAAATGGCAGTAGCGCAGCGGCCACGGGCGAGCTGGCTCAGCGGCGGGGCTCCCCAGGAAGCTTCTTTGGGTAAACCCTTGGGGGCCCCAGGGCTCAAGCCAAAGCCCCACTCAGCAAGTCCACTTGTATTTCCGCTACACGACACAGCTCAACACAAAAATAAATGAAAGGCCCCCTTAAGTTTTCACCTGTTTTCTTAAAGGATGAAGGGAGGCGTTTAGGGTCATTTAGAGAGAGTAAGAGCTTTGGGAAAAATTAATTGAGCAACTGGAAAAAAAATAGGAACTTATAATGTTTATCTACCTACCCCAAACATGTGCTCTTAGACTGACTTAATACTTTAAAAGGAAGCAACTATATCTCTGAATTCTTTTAAAGCCAGATGAGATTCCCCAGTCGCAAATGAGTCCTATCTGTTCGGGCAAACTCTGCGCTGCGGGCCCGCACACATCTGTGGCCCAGCTAACATGCTTTTTCCCAAAGGGTGCAAGGATATCTCAAGGTCACGAGCTCCCAACATCTAGCTCTTTACGAGCTATGATTTGCCACACCTTCACATTTACAACGCACCTTGAACTTTAATTCCTCTTTCCCCTTTTACACGATTCACCAAAAAAGCTGGATTGCAAATTGACAATGGAATAGTATCCCAGAAATTAATCCTAGCCATTTCACCTTGGCACCAAAGCCCACTTGGAACAGCATCATGTGTAATGTAAGGGATCTCTCGAATGCAGTGTATGGGAGTACCTTCATCTTGTCTGAGGCCATAGGCCCTGGCCTGGATCTCGCATAAAACGGGACCAGCGCTCTAAATCTCCAAAGGCTCATTCACTTCCCAAATTTTGTATTTCTTTAGTTCTATATGATTGCAGGGGGGAAAAAAACCTAGTATTTTGCCTTCAAATATAAATAGCTTTAGTTCTTTCAGGGTGGGCAGTCAACCAGAATGGGTGGTTAGACACAGCCCAATCGCACTTGTGCACCTGTGTCCCGTGTCAGCCGGCGTTGCCGCCCCACTGCACAGCCTGCTGCGACATTTGCCGAAAGCCTTAACCACCAACAATCCTCTGGGACAAGCATTCTCATCTGCATTTCTTCTCTAACTTCCATAAAGCTCTGGCCGCAGCAATAGTAGTTACGGAGCTCCTGGCCTGTGCCAAGGGATGGGAGTACAGTAGTAAACCAACTCTTAGTTAAGCTTAATACCTGATGATACAAACAAAAAGTATATAGCTTGCCAAAATGACCAGAATATTTGTGCTGAGTCAAAAGCTGTCCTATTTCCATGGGATCAGAAGCATCTGAGATTTCACAGAAAGATAACAGCTGTTCAGACTCAGACTCCGAGAAAGCCGGAACTTCCAGGTTGGACTCGGGCATCTGTATCTTCCAAGCACTTCCCAACATACTTCCAACACCCTCCAAAGACCAAGGAACACTGGTGTAGGGCCGTGTGACAAGTCGCTGAGATCGCTGAGGGCCACAGATCCAAACTGAAAACAGTCAGACCTCTGTATCACACACCATATCCATGGATTCAAATGAGAATTGGAAATATTCAAGCTGGATGCGTTGGCGCATGCCTGTTATCTCAGCACTTGGGAGGCCGAACCAGGAGGATGGTTGTGAGTTGAAGACCACTGTGGGTTACAAATGAGTTCAAGGCCAGCCAAAAATGCATAGCAATACCCTGTCTCAAAAAGACCAAAAAGAAAAAGAAATATTCAGGGTCTGGGGAGATAGCTCTGTGGAACAAGTGCCTGGCTGGCAAGTGTAACGTCGTGAGTTCAAACCCCAGTCCCACAAAAAAAGAATATTCAGAAAGAGAAATTGTAGCTATTATTTTCTAAACAATACAATATAAGTAGGATTGGGGTATTATGAGCAATCTAGAAATTATTTGAAGTGTAGATATACATAGGATAGACATTTTTATAAGAGGTTTGATCTTCTGCAGATTTTTAAAAAAAATTTTTTTTTGTTTCAGAACCTTTGTTTATTTATTCACTCATTTTTATGGCTGGCTCATCCCGCCCCGAGGGCAGGGCTGGCACAACATGTGGTGCCGGGGATCAAACCGCGGTCCCTCAAGCTGCCCAAGCTTTCCCAAGCAGGCGCTTTAGACTACTGAGCCATCCCACTGGGCCCCTCAAATATTTTTTTTAATTTTTAATTTATTTATTTATTATTTTTATTCTTGTTTCAGAACCTTTGTTTATTCACTCATTTTTATGGCCGGCTCAGCCCGCCCCGAAGGCAGGGCTGGCGCAGCATGTGGTGCCGGGGATCAAACCGCGGTCCCTGAAGCCACCCAAGCTTCCCCAAGCAGGCGCTTTAGACCACTGAGCCATCCTGCCGGCCCTCAAATATTTTTTAAAACATCATTTTACAATGTGCCATGAGGCTCGGCAGCAAAATTCAACAGCCTAGATTTCACCTGAAGCCCTCGATTTTGCCCCACGTTTTAGAAATACTGAGTTCAGCATCAGTTAAGTTTCAAACATCACTCCCAGAAAGTGCTGAGTTTGCACATCACACACAATTCTCTGCCGACTTTAAACTATGGGGCCTCCCTGAGGAGCCAAATGATAAGTTCATTTGTTCACTATAGACAGCAGGAACACAGTGGTGAACAAAGCCTTCACTAGGACAGTATTCGGGGCCAGGAAGATAGCTCAGTAGAATAAGCGCAGGGTCCGGCGTTCAGTCCCCAGCACCACAAAAAAAGACAGTATTTGGCACAGCATATAAAGATTTGAAGCTCATGCCTGAGTTGCCAGCAAACACTAAAAGCACACGTGTGTAAAACCACAGGATACCGGACTTCCCTTTTCACCCAAATGAGGCTGAAGCCCAGAAAAACAAAGGCTGACCTCCCAGCCAGTGGAAGTGAAAACCGCAGCTCAGGGCTGCTGCTGCTGCTGCTGCTGGTCCACGGTCTTCCTACTCGTCTACTATGGTCCACATCCCTACAAACTGACACAGGAAGGCCCAGACCGGCAAGGCGATGCCACAGGGACCTCTGCTTGGAGGTGCGCACCTGGACAGCAATGGTACATAGCTCCTGGAGCTGGCTCTGAATTCCTTCTACATTCAGGGAGAACATTACTTCCGGCTAGTCAGCTTTTTACATCAGTATATGTGAGTGCTGCCTCTATGTACTAACAGCAGAAAGAAAAAAGGCCAAACGGACAACACTCACAATAAAGGGACATAAACAGAAGTACATCCATGCCAGGAATAGTGAGGACAGCAAACAGTTCTCGGGACGTGTGGGGCATGAGCAGGACTTACTGTCTTCACCAGGAAATCCTGCCTTTACCTGGGAACTTGCCCACACAATGCAACCAAATGTAGAAGCCACTGCAGAGGAGAAATACAGATTTTCCCCACTGAAAGATCCGAAGTGTTGGGGCCTGGGTGATAACTTAGTGGAATAAGTACTGACCTATCAAGCCCAGCATCCTGAGTTTGATCCCTGTTACCACCAAAAAAAAAAAAAAAAAAAAAAAAATAGAGAGCTAAACTGTTAGTTCTCCGAATTGCTTCTACTACATGTAACTTAAAAAAAAAAAAAAAAAAATGGTTTTCAATATGTAGCTTATGCTGGTTACGAACTCACGCTGTGGCCCAGGTTGACCTTGAGCTCTTGGTACTCTTCTTGCCTCAGCCTCCAGAGTGCTGGGATTGTAGGCTTGCACCACCACACCCAGCAACGACTATTTTCTAACCAAATATTACTCTACAAAATTTAACACAGCTTTTGAAAGCCATACCACACCATACCCATCTCCAAAGGCAGAAGAAATGGGTGTGCCTTAACTGATGAATCGTAAAATTGCAATGTGTATTACTTTGGAAGCCAGTGACATGCAGAAGACCTTCTTGAAAAGACAAGAGTGAGGGCGAGGTGAGGGTATACTTTCCAGTGGGAGTTTTGCCATCATCAAATATAAAAAGCAACTTGGAAGGTTAATTTCCACATGAAATTATCAGTGATTTCTAGTTTTCATATTTTCCTTCCCAAATAATAAGGAATGCTTAAAAGTAAAATTTTGAGCACATAACACATATTTAAATAATAAAACTCATGGGGCCCAGCTGGATAGCTCAGTGGTCTATAGCACCTGCTTAGGAAAGCTTGGGCGGCTGCAGGGACCAAGGTTTGATCCCCGGCACCACATGCTGCGCCAGCCCTTAGGGCTGGCTGAGCCGGTCATAAAAATAAACAAAAGTTCTGAAACAAGAAAAAAAAATTAAAAAAAAATAATAAAACTTATAATTCCTCTCAGCATGGTGCTGAAGTTGGAGTTCTACTTATACAAAATCCAGTGTAGAAGCAACTAGCATGCAAAGCTTACCGTTTAATGTTTTCTCCCCAAAAGGAACCCTTGTACATTGTTGGTGGGAGCGCAGGCTGGTACAACCATCATGGAATTCAGTATGGAAATTCCTCAAAAAGTTAGGATTGGAGGTCCCAGCCAAGCTATTCCCCTCCTGGGTATATTTTCATAAGAACTGAACCCATCACACCACAGTGACATATGTGTACCATTTATAGCAGTATAATTTGTCATAGTGAAATCTTGGAAATAACCCAAATGCCCATCAACTGAGGAATGGATAAAATAGATATGGTGTTCTTATACAATGGAGGATCCCTCAGCCAGAAATATCAGGCTTTGGTAGGTAAATGGATGCAACTAGAGACTACTGATAAGTGAAGTAAGACCCAACACTGTGAAAGGGACTGAACTTGTTCAATGGGAAGGAAAAACTGGGATGATTAAAGAGGACAAAAGAAAGGGAAGATATACTCCTGTACATCATGGAGGGTAATTTGGGTAATTATACTGCTATTTCTGTTGGTCTTTTGAAAGGAACAGTTAATGCTTACATTTTTTCCTGTTATTCTTATTCTAATTTCTTATAACATCTTTTGTTTTGTGTTTTTTAAAGCCAATTTTGCACATTATATCTGGTAACCTAAACAACTTGGACAATAACATCATGCAATACGGCAACCACTGTTGAATTCCTATTACTTTGTGAAATTTTGTTTCGCTTCTAATGCTGTATTACTATTTTGTATTCCTTAAGAAATTTAAAGGGGCTGGGGAGATAGCTCCGAGGCACAAGTGCCTGCTGGGCAAGTGCAAGGTTGTGAGTTCAAACCCTGGTCCCACAAAAAAAAAAAAAAAAAAAAAAGAAATTTAAAGTTTTCTCCCCATAATTGATACAATTTACTGTTAAATATCTATAAGGTTCTTGCTCCATTATCAATTATAAACAAAAGTTCTTCCTTTTAAACTTGGAAACTACAAAGTTTTCTTTTAAATTCACAAACATGGGCCAGTGAAATAGCTTGGCAGCCTAAAGCACTTGCCTAGGCCAGTGTGCAGGGACCAGGGTTTGATTCCTGGCACCATACGCCACACCAGCTCCACCCTCAGAGTGCACTGAGCCAGCCACAAAAAATAAAATAAATTTACAAAGTTTTCCATGAAGAGTGATTTTGATAGGAAGTGCTCAGGCAACATTTTACATTTAAGAAGACATCCAAACCCTCGTGAGGATTATCAGGAAGCCCCATACTCCACCTGATGCTTGAACTCAAACCTGAAGACATATGCAGACAGTGAAACACCACACCAGCTACAAATGTTAAGAGTGTGTAGATTGCTCAGTACCAGCTTCGAAGTCGAAGTTCACTGTGATAAATCTTTATTAAACTTTTAACAATACAGACTGAGGGTAAGTAGGTAAGTGGTATTTTAAAAACTATAAAAGACTACATGGGTAAGAAAAACGGTATTTGAACATTTTCTCAATTTGCTTGAACATAATCAAAGGAAAATACAACCTAGTTTTCTTTTCTGGTTGTTTAACTTTGTATCTACTTCCTAGGTCAAAAAGCTTGCAATGAATCAGAAATCATTACAAAAATGCCAAGTCAGATATTTGAAATATAGAAGGCATTGTACAACTCTTACCATTTCAGTATATTAGAACAAAATAAATCAGACGCTCCCAACTAGTACGGTCTGCATCATCCACAGGTATGTTCGTTTTGTATGTGTAAAACCACGGCTCCAGACCAGTGCTCACCAGGACAGAGGCCATCATGGCAGACTGCAGAAGACCGCTGTGCACCTTTGTGGACACAGCAATGGTTCTGCCAACAGACATGAGCAGAAGCAGGATCTCCATCTGGAAAGAGTATGTAATTAATAGCTTTTCAGAGTCCCTCCTCTTGGACACGACTACCAGGAAAGTTCATCGGTGTCTGTCCCAGCTCGACACTTACGTAACATGCATGCCTGAGGTGAAAGCTTTTGCTGTTTCAAGTCACCAGATGGCCTAGACCCAGGTTCGATACCCAGTACTGTGTGATACACCAGCCCTGGTTGCCTGGGTATACTGAGCAGGCCACCGAGTCTGACCGTGGTGGTGTACACCTGCAATCCCAGTGCTGGAGAGGCTGAGACAGAAAGATCACTGTAAGTCTGAACTATGCAGTAAGACCCTGTACTAAATAAGTAAATAAACAAATGATTTTTAATTTTAACAAAAGCCACTGGACTTGTGTTTTGGTCACTGCAACTAACTCTGAGCCATGTAAAAGATGCACAGCTACTTATGAGCCTAAGGGGCTGCAAAGAAGCTTGTCTGAACCTGGTAACACACAACTGGAGCCTACTAGCTATGTGGAAGTCTCTACTTGTACTAAAATACATAATTTTTCTTATATGACAGGCTACCCTTCAGTCAAGACTCTGCAGTCACACGGGGGTGCTTGGTGCAGAAGACAACCAAGTTCAACATACCACAAATAAACTCAATGTTAATTTTTATTCCTTTAAGTAGGAGCACCATAATGCTTAATATCTGAGCATCTTTTTCACAAATATTAAAAATTCCTTTTAAGGGCAGCCACTTTAATAGCTCAGCAGATTAAAGTACCAGTTTAGGCAGACACAGGGGCCAGGTTCAACTCCTGGCCTGCCATGCCAGCCTGCCCCTGGGGCATACTGAGACAGCGATTGCGAATGGGCATGGTGGCATGCACCTATAATCCCAGCTCTTGGGAGACTAATAACAGATTGCTGAGTCCAATTTAGACCGTATACCAAATATGTATTTTTTAAAATCCCTTTTAGGGCTGAGAATATAGCTCAGGGGTACAGTGCCTGCCTAGCAAGCATCAGGTCATTCATTCAATTCCCAGTACAAAGAAAAAAAAAAAGACCCTTGCAAAAATAAATCTCTTTGAAGCAGCAGATCAGCACTGCTGCTTTTGGATAGCAGCCTCATTACCACTAGGGGGAGCCTCTGGTACAGAGTTGAGTTGCTACCACTTGTATAAGAGATTTCAACCTATCTGTCCTTTTCCAAGAGTTCTGCCATCTACAGGGCAGCATCTGTGATGGAGATCAACCTACTTGGTGTAGCTAGATAAAACAGGACCTCCTGCGAACAGAATTTCAAAACACTTTAATAACAAATCACAGGGACAAAACATGGTTATCTTCAAATTTAAATTTATTAAGACATTCAGTTATGTCTGTCCATCTACATCCAAATCTGCTACTAAAAATAAAATAAAGTCACATCCCACATCAGGAATACCGAACCTGAAAAAACACTTTTTGAGCCAAGCCTATTGTATAAATAAATGACTAGTTTCTTTTCATATCAAAATTCCCATAAAAAAGTATGCCCCCCTCCCCAGTTCTAATGGTAGCCATGATGAATGTAAAAATTTAAATATGACACATCCTTATCAAAGAAAAGGTGCAAATCTATTAACAGCTTTAAAAGTGGCATTTGCAAAGTGTGATCATACAGTCATGTACTCATTCCCAAAGTGCAAATATTGCCATAATTTAACACTGTTTTGATTCAGTTGCAAGAATTAAACATTACAGGAGATTGAAAAGTACACCCAGGGCTTGCATCAGTGACCTAAAGCCCCTCCCACTTTGGCGTCCTTTGCTAATGCGAACTCCAAAGTGTTCATTAGAGTTTTAGATTACTTCACACAGCCAGCAAAGTATACAATATATTAACAAAAGTTCCATATACATGAAAATAACACAGACTCCGTCATAAATTTCAAGAGTCCGAGGGAACACGAATGCACCCGCAAGGCCCAGCACCCACCCACCCTTTCCCTAAAGCACATCTGCAGTATAAATGTGCTTTCATCTTTGAATATAATCAGTACTTCTACATCTTTGATTTCACTGCAGAGCTGTCAATAATCAAATGAGTTCCAATTAACTAAAGGAAAAGGGGGTGGAGAAAGGGCTGGTCACTGCTCATACTTTACAACAAGAATGATCCTGTCACACGTAAAGGGAAAAATGCCAGTTCCATTCTGCCCACTTCTTCCCATGCTGTCCTCTCTTCTGAGCTGCTTTCAAACTTTTGAATCTGATCTTACTTAGGCCTCACAAATCAGGGACCACTCCTGAAGTGGATGAGGCTGAATTTTCTTGGCAAACCTCTAGAAAACATCAGCAGAGCTCTACAAATACACTTTGATTAGCATACATTACATCATTTCTCCCACAACTTCAAGGGACAGAAGTGGGCGGTTTCCCCGGCGAGTGCTTCCTGAAATAGACCTCTGGAATGTCGGTTCCCTACCTCTCCATCCCATACACATTCTCCCTAGATCTGAGCACAAGTCCACTTGATCCAGCCTCTGCAGAACACAGAAGTGTCACTCTGCTTCTCCTCTAGGCAGATCCAACTGGACGTGCTTCCTCCATTGTGCTCTGCAGGTGCGTACCGGGGCTCGCAGCCCCTGCCTCAGTACCTGGTTCTCTGGCGATGTGCCCCACACTATTCTCGGAACCGTCCTCCAGCCCAGTTCCTGAAGGATGCTCGAGGTCTACGGGTGCAGTGCCTTCCTGGAGGGCGTTCCGCTCTGCTCCAGCAGAAGGCTGTGGAGGGGGGTCTGTCCCTAATCCTGTAAGCTGAGAGGAGTTTTTGAGGTGGCAATGGCACAGAGGGCAGGTCTCCTGCACGTACAGCCACTTCTTAAGACAGCCTGCATGGAAGAAATGACTGCACGGCGTGATCACAGCTGACTTCATATCCTAAAAGAAGGGTCAAAAATGCACCTCATAAATGTCTACCATCAAAGGTTTTTTGATACCTCAAAAAGTTCTGGCTCCAACATTTCATTCTAACACAAAGAGTATAACACAAATCTCTCAATAAAATTCATTTTTTCAAAAAAGAAGTAAAAACCAAAAAGAAGGAAGAAACTAACTTCTTAACTGGGTTTGGCTACATGTGAAATACAAGGCTTATACAACTGCAGCAGTACAATTACTTCAGCCATTGGTATGCTACAAGTGTAATTATAACCTCAGAAAATTTAAAGACAGGACTTTTTCTATAGTTACACTTCAACACAATTGAACACATTATCCCATGATGAGGTTATTGCAAGGAGACAAAAATCAGCCACATAACACCAGGGTATTGGCAAGGAAGTGGCAATTTTATTAGAGCCAATGTATGCAACCCAGTTTTGAATATTTGGTCTGTACAAGCCAGTGTCTCTCAACATGCATCAGAACTTACTATCAACACATATTCTTGGGTAACCCCAGGCCTATGAAATCAGGATATCTGACAAGATAAAGCATAAATCTGTACTCTGAGTAAGTCACTCAGGTGACTTTCATGTGCAGTGTGACAACCACCAGATTAGAAAGTGGCATATTTTGTTTTCATATTCCTTGTAATAAAATACCTATGGTGAAGGAAGCCTCAGGATTTGAAGTTAAAATTTTAAGGATACACATTTGATGCCAATAATTTGGAGACCTTAAAATCCCAAAACAATGAAGCATGGAAATCCCAAAAATTCCTTGCCAAGAACTGGTAACAACTGGGAGTCAATTTATAAGCAGAAAGCCATCCAAAGAAAAGCAGCCAGCTAGGAAGCTAAGCAGTTCTACTCTCATTTTCTAGGTAGTTTCAGCAGGAAGTTCTAGCACCTCAAAAAAGTGATGTGACAACAAGAAATACAAATGGAGGACTCCTGAACCCCAAAGTAGAATATTTAGACACTGCTGCTAAAGCTGATACGCCCTATATTGGCCTTTAATGTACTTTGTTCTGAGTGCACAACCGGGCAATGGGGCACAGAACAGCAGAGAACACTGCACTGTAAGGGCATCTAACCAGGAAGCTGGACAGGGAGAAGAGATACCTTATTGTTAAGTCCCCTCCAGTGCAGAAATAAGCTGGTAAACATCACCTTACTAGCATTCAAAAGTATGTTCTAACCATAGTAATGCAGATATATAGATACACACACACACACACATATGTACATATATGTCAAATTTTAGTATGAGAAAGAATTCTTATTCTTGATAGTTTTGGCCACATACAAATACATACATGCCCCACCTAAACTGTAAAAGTAGCCCTAGAAAAAGACCTTCCCTGAAGACTGACACTGTGGTCCCTGTCCCCCACCCCAGCTTACTCCCTAAGAATGATCTGGAATGGAATACAGCTTCTGCTGCTGCCCAGATTTTGTCTACCACAGAAAGTACAGTTCAGGAGGAAAAGCTGCTGCTTGGCCACCCTCTTGCAGAAAAGATGGATGACTAAACTCTAAAGTTTTATTTTATTTCCAAGACAATTTAAATATTATGTGTAGGCTGTAACAAAGGCAATGAGCTCTGCATGGTGTGAGGCCAGGATGGTGGCCAGCTCCAAGGTCTACCAAAGGGGCCTCCAACACCTCTCTCCATCCCCGAACACAAATCCTTGCAACTCTGATCTCTAGCAGCCCACAGGTAAGCACACTCTCTCTCCACCTGCATGAACTACACAAGACCTCCTTCTCCCAGCCCCAGCAATACTACAAGAGTCAGAATCTTGGCACACCACTTTTCAGAAGCTGCTGACTTGTGACAGTATACATTTGATAGTTAGTACACATCTGTATAAGTGTATGTGGGTATTCAGGAGTAAATACAAAATACACCTGACCTGTTTTTCCTTTATTTATGGGTGAGCAATAATGTTGAAAACAACAATAATTAGAACTCAAGGGACTGAGGTAAAAATTTAACTTAGAACTAAAATGGAAATATCTTATCAGGTCTTTAATAATTTCTCAGGCCCATTTTTATTTTTACCCATGAATTAATTCTGTTGGAAATTTAAGCTAAATTTGGTTAATGTGGTTGCAATCCCAAGGGATGTACCATATTACCCACCCAAATAGATTATTACTGAAGTTACCTGGTAACAGATGGCACAGATATCATTGTGTTTCTCCAGTTGCTCTTTCGTGGCAATGGGTAATGATTTAATCTTATTCACAGCATCTCTGCGGAGAAGAAAGCTTTTCCATCCCAGCTGGGCCCGAAGCCACACATTGTAGTAGGAATGGATGAAGATGATCATTGAGCCCATTACAGTCCATTCTCCAAAGATGGTCTCAGAAACACCATAAGCCACCACACAGAGGGCCACAAGAAACTCTAGCAAGCGGTAAGTGCCATTCACATAGTAGATGACGTCATCCATGTTTTCCACTGGCTCTTTTCTGAACTCCTCAACCATAAATAAGACATAAATAAAAAGTGTTCCCAGAACCTGAAAAAACAAACAAACAAACAAAACAAAACAAAACAAAACAAAAATATATATATACATAATATATATATATATTTTAGAATAGACTATGAGAACAAAGAAACTTTTTCCACAAGTTTTAAACAATAACACATCTCTGGTCCTTTTTGGATTCCATACTCAAAATGTAAGAAGGAACACTTGGGAATAGATAAATAAATATAACTAAAAGACATTGGCATAATTAAAATGAGCATGACCTTAGTTTTCTCTGATTCACTCAAACAGCACTAAATCGACCTTAATTCTCCTCATGCTGTTGTCATTCCTGCTTCTCAACTCTCAGAGAAACTACTTCTACAAAGAACAGTCAATACATTTTCAGTGACAGTTACTGTATTTTCTCTGACTTCTTACCGACCAGGGAACAAAGCCAACCTTTAAGTTAGTAAGCCTGCTGTATGTCATGTAACTATGGGTATTTTAAAGTAGGTATTTAATCATTAAAAAACATATTTCTTTACTGGGAGCCATTTTATCAGTTATTATATAGAGTTAATTAGTCCTAGGCTTACCTGGAGGGAGGTGAGAATGCTACTAGAAATGATGATAAGAAGCCAAAAGTCCATATGGAAAAACTGGCAGATCATGTAAGCCATATATGCAGGGAACACCAGTAAAAATAAACAAAGGCTCACAGCACGGAAGTGTTTCCATAAACTCCTGGAAGATAAAATTATTCTTTTAGAATGCCTGCCACTGGGTCGAGCTGTTTACCAACCACTTTGATTTCTTTAGCAGTTAGGGAACTATTTATGCTTCTGGGCTCTTGAGTTTCCTGTAGGAAATGATATTTTTCTCTCAATTCTTTAATTTTACTTGTTTTAAAATGCACTGTCATCTAGCTGTCAGTAGCATTTTCTCACCATAGGCAATGGTGGCTAGAACAGAAACTCACAGTAGGTCTTTAGTTGCGCTTATAACTCCAAGGGCAGTCTCATCTCAGGTTCATGCCACAGCCTCCCCAAGTCCTAACCTGAACAGCACTTCAGAACTACCTTGGACCTTCAGAGGGCTCCTGCTTGGCTCCCTTTTCTATGCAGTCCCCTACTTCTGACTAAGGACGAGGAAGCCAGAAGTAAGGCCCATTCAGCAGCCTGCAAAGACCCAGAAATGGATCTGCTGTTGCTTATGGAAGTAGAACTATGAAAATATTTTCTTTCCTTTTTTTTCAAACTTTCTATAAGAGCCTATCAGTCTCATTAATATAATGCTAAACCAATAAGTACAATTAATATGTTTCCACATGTAACGAACTACTAAAACTGTACTTAGGTCCAAGCAAACCATTTTTCAAAACTATTAATGGCTATTTAAGTTCACCCTTGAATTTGACATCTTAAATTCATCTACAGAAAGCATTATGTCTTAGAAACAAATCCCAAATAACTATAATTAACTATGATGATTAAGATTATATGAAACCGGGCCAGGGAAATAGCTCAGTAGAATAATAAGCACTTGCCTGGCAAGCTCAGGGATCTGAGTTCAATCCCTATACCCAATAAAAAATAAATAAATAAATAAAAAGATTATATGGAACATATCTAAGAGCTTAAAGCTCACATAAGTGATTTGTTCAGTCATCCTACCATTTGAGAACATCTTTCAGAATGTACAGCAATATGATTCCTGAGACCCAAAGATACATCTGATAAACTGCAATTAAGATGTTACTTAGAAAGTTTGGAACTCTGCTATCATAACTGTACCTCCCAAGAGACTGCCTGTCCCAAGCAGTAGTTCAGAGCTATTTCTATAATCACTAATAAAAATGTAGATAGAATACTGGTAAGAAAAAAAAAAAAAAGTGACACTGAATTTTAAGCAATTCTGTACATAATTTCCTTGCATAAACTACAATAGTCCAAAATAGTATCTTTCAAGAGTATCTGAAAAAAAAAAGATGAACTGAGTTTTTTATTCCTAAAGGAAATTTTACAATACAAGATATACTAATTCCATTTGGCCTCAGAAGGTGTCAAGAACTCCTACAAGCCTCAGTAAGTTTCAGCTCCCTGAAGACAATCAAATGAGACTTCATAAACATTGCTATAACTACAAGGCAGCCTTTATTTTTCTCTTTTTCACTTGCATTTTTCTCATGTTTCTTCACCTTTAGCACTACACAAAATAAAATCACCTATTACTTGCCATATCTATTGGACTATGTTCTATGCTTTTTAGAACTGCACATATATAAAACAGACTTGAGGGGCTGGGGAGATAGCTCTGTGGCACAAGTGCCTGCTTGGCAAGTGCAAGGTCATGAGTTTGAACCCCAGTCCCGCAAAAAAAATAAATAAATAAATAAATAAAAATAAAATAAAACAGACTTGTTCGTATATAACAATCTCTGGTGTAGCTTTTAACTATAAAAGCATTGAGAAGAAAAATTAAATAAATTAAAAATTTCACAACAGAAAAATAAACTTGTTGAATTAACTTAGCCCTATACCAACTGTCCATTTATTTTCCATTTGAAAACATTCATTAAATGTTTAGATAACAAATTCATGGAAATATTAGACAAATTAAATAAAAAAACAATAGGAAGCTTCTCACTTATCTCTAGATGCTCCCAAAGCCAGAACAATCGGATCTGCAATTTCTAACATAGACTGCAGGATAGAGGCCACAACAATGAAGAGGATGATGCTGAGCAGGAAGGCCCGGTGCACGACCTGCAGCTCTATGAGGCCAGTCTGCACCGCCAGGATCAGCAGTGTCACTCCTTCTGTCATTCCCCTAGAGAGGAAAAGTAGATAATTTCAGAGGTAAGTAAATAACCCAAATCTCCTTTAATTGCAAAAGAAAATAATCCAGTCATGCAGTTGTTATGTATTTTTAATTAATTCTAATTTAGACTACAAGTCTGACCATCATGTAACTTCCCATCTTCTAACAATGTGACATGCTGTAGTCACATACATCCCCATGAGTAAAACCCTACTTGCTAATATTTTAGTATACCAAGAAGAAAATAATTTCCAAGATAGTTTTCTAACCAGACTTTAACAGCCAGGTTATTCTGTCACGTGCACATATCCATTGGATTATACTATTCTTATATCATGAGCAATATTCTAATTATAAAACATAAGATAAAGGTGGATATCTTCATAATTTTGAAGAGAAAAACATTTCTTTTTTTTTTGAATTATTTTATTTTTTTATTGTTTCAGAACTTTTGTTTGTTTGTTTGTTTTTATGGCAGGCTCAGCCTGCCCCGAGGGCAGGGCTGGCGCAGCATGTGGTGCCAGGGATCGAACTGTGGTCCCTGCAGCCGCCCAAGATTTCCTAAGCAGGCACTTTAGACCACTGAGCCATCCTGTCGGGCCCCAAGGAAAACATTTCTTTAAAAAAAAAAAAAAAAGTTGTGGGGCTGAAGA
>PVJA010010107.1:0-51616 GCA_004027025.1 Myocastor coypus
TTGGCCATGTAGTTTAAAAGTCGGTATGCAAATACCTTCTCATTCCGGGCAGCAAAAGCGGGTTTGGACTTTAGAGCCTGGACTGTCTAAAGGAAAGACAAAATATGTAACACGAGAAGGAGAATAAAACACAGCAGGCCTCAGAATCTCTGCAAGCGGCTGCTCTGGTGGCCACTGGGTCTGGGGCACTGGCAGGCCTAGTGCTGGTTGGCCCGGGCGGCTCCCTCTGAACTGCTCCAGGGTACTCAGCCTGGAATGTGGGCAGGGGCTCAACTAGAGTGGAGCTGCAGGACTCCTCCTGGGGCTTATAGGGAGAGTTGAGACTGAGAGAAAAGGGAAGGCAGGAGACAGGGGAGGCGCCTCCACAGTCCAGCAGCCTGGGAGCCTGAGGCAGAAGGATAGAAAGTGATGCGGGTGGCAGGCAGGAAGGGGAGCCGGTCTGGCCACCGCGTTACAGGACAAGGACCATGGTCGCTGTTCTTGGCTCACGGAGGACAAGGAACCACTAAATGATGCTGTGGGTCTGGTACTGTGCATTAGCACGCATGCGTCTCTCCATGGATCTGTCTTGCACTGCATTGCACAGCGACGCGGCCCTGAAAAATAAGGTTGAAGATGTGGAGGGTCCAGGCGGATTCTCTCCTCACACGCAGATCCTGCCGCAACCTCCCTGCTCTGCGCATCCTCGCTCAGGCACTTGCCGCAGGATCTGCTCGTCGTGGTCCTCCCAGGCTTGGCGACTCTTTCCTTTCTTGTTCGCTGCCGTGGGCTGATTTTTCTTGTGTGTTTCTATGGGAACCTTCAACAGGGTTTCCAGAGGGAGAAAAGAAAACGCAATCCTAACTTGGAAGTTATTCCTACAAGGATGGGTAAGGAAAGGTCGTCTCAGTCTAACTTTGCGCACTGAGGAAATCTTAAGTTTTCTCGCCTACTTGACAGTCATCTGTATTTCCCATGAGACTCAACGCTCCACATGCCTTGACAGCTTCACTTTTTTTTTTGAGACAGGATCTAGCTATTAGTCCAGGCTGGCCTTGAATGCTACTAGGTAGCCCAGGCTGGCCTTGAACCCACAGCAATCCTCCTGTCTCAGCCTCCTGAGTGCTGGCACTATAGGCCTGAACCACCACACCTGGCCGGTGGAACTGCTTGGGTCTTGCTGTATCCCAGCAGTTTGCCCACACTCTCCTGCATGTGTGAGATTAGAAGCAGTCCAGCTCTGTTTGCTCCGGTTGTTTTTTGAGGTGTAATTGAAGAATGATAGATTTGTCTACAGAAAAGCAAAACTACAACGCTCTTAGCAGTCATACCTTATTTGCATCTTAGCTGGTGCTGTGGACTAAATTCCCAAAATTCATACACTGATTCTTTTTTGAGACAAGGTCTCACTATGTAGCCCAGGCTGACCTTGAACTCGCAGGCAGCGATCCTCCTGTCTCAGCCTCCTGAGTGCTGGGGCGATAGGCACACAGCAGCATGACTGACATGCACTGATTTTTTATTTTATCTAAAAAAATATTTTTATATATTATGGCCAGCTCAGTCTGCCCTGGGGGTGGGGCTGGAGCAGCATGTGGTACTGGGGATCCAATCACAATCCCTGTGGTTGCCCAAGCTTTCCTAAGCAGGTGCTTTAGACAACTGAGCCATCTCGCCGGCCCCTGACTTTTAACCTTCATTATGGTGACTTTAGGAGATGGGGACTTTCAGAGGTGAATGGGGTTATGAGAGTTCCTCTCTCATGAATGAGGTCAGTGCCTTTTTAAAAAGGTTGATGAGCTTTTTTTTTTTTTTTTTTTTTTGAGACAGGGTCTCGCTATGCAGTTCAGGCTGGCCTTGAGATCATTTTTGTAGCCTGGGATGGTCTAGAACTTGCACCAATCCTCCTGCCTCAGCCTCCCAAGTGCTGGGATTACACCACGTGCGCCCCCACGCTCAACAAATGGTTGAAAATCTTTGCCTTTCCCTTTTGCCTCCTGAAGATGCCATAGGAAGCCTCATTTCTTTCAGCCCTCCCAGATTTGGAAGCTGCCGCCACCGCCACCGCTACCGCCGCCGCTGCCAGACTCTTGATGCCCAGCTGGCAGGGCGGCGAGTAACACCTTTCCAGCGTTTAACAGCCACTCGGTCTCTGGCATCTTCCTTACAGCAACTGAACGGACTAGGACAGCCAGGATGGCAGAGCCGCTCCCAGACGCCCTTGCGCGTGATGCGGAGGTTGAGCTCACCGTGGGAGCCGCCCCCACCTCTTTCTGACTTGGCTGCGCGGTGCAGCAGCCAGATTAAACGTGGGTAGTCTGAGTTGTCCAGAGAGAATACCATGTGCTCCCTTTAATTACTTGTTACTTAACAACTCGGTCTATTTATGCTGATAAGAATCGGGTGGTGCCAATCGGATGGAGCGCCATGTAACTGCACACGGGCTAATTACATAAATCAGCTATTTGTGTTCCAGACTCAGCCTTGAAAGCTGCTCGAACTCCTTCAGTTGTACCCCACAAGTGAAGAGAGTTATGCCCGCAAAGCCAAACTGCTTAAAGTAAGCAGGGGGCAGTCACATGATTAGAGCCCCCCGTTTTGCCAGGAGCACTCACGCTGTGGTCTGAGCAGCGCCACTCTCGTGAGGTGGGGTGCTTACCACCTTTCCTCCAGGCAGGTGCATTGCATGAGGTGACCTGTGTGTTCTTTTACCAGGGCATCTGCACAAAGAACCGCGGCCTGGGGCTCCCACCGCAGAATCTCCTTCTCTTTCCACCCTGAAGGCTGCAAGTCCAAGATCGAGGTGGAGTAGGGCAGCTTCCTGCTCAGGCCCCTCCGTGGCATGCAGGTGGCTTCTGCTCCCCATGCCCTCTGTGGATACCTGTGTTCTACTGTCCTCTTTTTGTCTAAAACATTCGCAGGCCGGTGAACTTGATGAAGGTGTGCTGGAACGCGACACGGGGTTGTGAAATTCTGGGTGCGGAAGCGTCCTGCGGACCGGACTGCTGCCCTTCAGCGGAGGGGCCCTGCCTGAGGCAACAGGTGGCTGGGGAGTGGGACCGATGGCGCCTAGAGCACCCACTTGCAGGCTGTGGCCTCTCCCCTTGGCCCCTGTGGTCCTGGGTGCCAGGCCTGGGCCTGCCCCCATCCTAGGAATGCTGTGTGCTGGCTACAGGAGCATCTCAGGATGCCCAGGTCTGCTGCCAGCCCTGGCCCCCAGCCTGCCTGGCTTGTGTGGTCATACGAAGTGCCTGGGTCTTCCTAGCTGGAGGAAGAGTCCTAGGCAACAGTGACTTTCCTGGGTGGCCCTGATCTGACCCCAGCAAACAAAGCCCAGCAGCAGCCTCTCAGGGTCACAGCATGTCCCCTTCTGACTAAAAGCTTGGCTATTGCCTAAGGGGGAAGAGCCTGCAACCTCCAGAGAAACTCATGTGGTGGGCGCCTGGGCTTTTCTGATTTTATTCGGTGGCGAGGGACCACTTTCCTGTGAAGCTGGTACCGGATGTAGAAGTCCATCTATTCAAGCCACAGTGAAGAGACCATGGCTGCCTCTATAGAAACACTGACCAGGGAGTGGTAGGCGTCCCTGGCTCACCAGTCAGGCATATTGTGGCTTCCTGGTTCTACAGACATTACAAATACAGTTGCATCAACCTACGATAAAACAGAGGCCACAAACCCCCAACCCCATTATATTCTAATTATTCTATGACAGTCTCTTTGCACCTTTTTATTTTTTAAAGAGAATACATATAGTAAAAAAAAAAAATAGAAATGATATAGAATTTGACTCAACAAAATGATGGGAATTCAACAATGGTTGTTATATTGCGTATTGTTGTCCTCAAATTTGCAAAATTGGACAAAAAAAGAAATTTGAGCATCAGCCACTCCTTTCAATAGAGCAGCACAGATCAGCAATACAACTATCCAAGCTATCCCATGTATATACATACATCTATTTTATCTCCCGTTTTCTTTCTTTTCTCCTCTCCCACATCCCAGTTGTGCCCTCCCTTTGCGCTGTTTCTTTCCCTTTCACACTATCTATTCCTTTCAGATTTCCTTTACTCCTCCAGGTTCTTACACTAGCAAGACAATACCAGGCTTACATCTGTGGGTCTGGCTTAGTTCACTTGTGAAGATGGGCTCTAGAAGTCTCCATTTATCTCCATTTATCTATAAAAGCCTTGAGTTTATCTTTTCTTTTTTAAGTAGCTGAGTAATACTCCACTGTGTAAAAATACCACATCTTTTTTTATCCATTTCTCAGCTGATGGGCATTTGGATTGTGTCCCATGTGTGTAGCAGTGCAGCTTGTCATGGTTAAATACCTTTTACAGCTTGATATTATCTCACATTCTCTTTACATCTATCTTATAGTAGAAATTCTATATTGTGGTGCACTGTGTATCTCTCTTTGTTCTCTGTAGTTACCAGCATCCAACTAACTAAGCATTAGCAGTGATGTTTACCAATGCCCAGTTAATTACACACCTAAAATATCCTTAAGTCATTTTCTTGTTTATTGACAAGGAGAAGCGAGACGCTTGCTTCCACAACTCATGAGGGCCTTACCTACACCGCCCCTTCCATCCTGCCCTGGGCCGCTCTCCTCCCTGTCTTCGCTCTTATTCCAGGGTTCCGAGACTCTACTGGTCACTGGCTTCCCCAGCCACGTCTCTGGCCCTGCTCTGCGGCTCAGGGGCTAACGGCCGGCTCAGTACAGTATGTACTGGACATCTGGAGGTTTAATAGCAATGCCAACTTTATTTACCCCAAAGCAACCATTGTGGTTTTGAAGTCTCCTTCCACTCCCCACCCTGTGCTGCAGATTTTCCTCCTGGCTCTCTGCGCCTTCTCATTTACCATCCTGCCGAGCCAGAAATTTAGGAAATACCTTTGATTCTCCTGTCTTTCCCATTCCATGATCAGGATCAGTCAGCAAGTCCCATCAAGTTTACACTAAAAACACCAAAAAAAAAAAAAAAAACCCAAAAAAATCAGAAGTCCTGGAAATAGTTGTTTCTTATCACTGGTAACCACACTCTGATAATCCCTGCTCTCTCATCTCCTGTCCTGTTGTACTCTGCTCTTTTGCTCCGTGGTTCTGAAGAGAAGCCCAATCCTGAAACTGTCTGACCCACCGTGATGGGGTCACATTGGAAGCCTCACCACGGCCGTGGTATTAAGAGCTGGGGGCCATGGAAGATCATTGGATCATTGAACTGTTGGGTCATGGAAGCTTCACACATGGGACTATTCTTTCAGAAAGGCCCACAAAGCCAGCAAGTCCTCTGTGCCACGTGAGGACACAGTGAAAAGATGCCACGGATGAACCAGGAAAGGGGCCCTCACCGGATCATCTGCGGGCAGCTTGGTCTTGGACTGCCAGTCTTTGGGTTTGTGTGAAGTAAGTGTCTGTTGTTTTAAAGCTGCCTGGATGATGGCATTTGTTATAGCAGTCTGCAATGGTGCGCTCAGCGAGTCGTGAAGCTGGACTTTGTCTGTGAAGAAGTGGAGGCTGCGCCTGCATGATGGGCCACCACGTACAGGCCCTGAGGGTAGAGAGTACTTGCAAGAGAGGCCCAAATACCCAGGTGCCCCTCCTGCTGCACAGCCCTTTTGCTCCTAGCCGGTAGGCTCCTGGACTGTACCTGGAAGTCAGTGGACAGGGGAGGAGAAGACTCTGTAGATGGTTCTGCATGAAACATCCGGGTATCACAGCCCTTGCTTGGTGTTGCCTGATGATCTTGGAGGACAAGGAACAAGGGAAATCCTTCCAGTGGCAGAACTTGGGCAGCACGCCTGCCTGTGAACTTTAACTTTGCTTGGAAGGACAAGTGGCCGCGCTTGTGACTGTGTATCACTCAGTGGGCTGAGGCTGGTGGCTTGGGTGGGTGATCAGCTTCTTGGAGGGAACGCCATGGAAAACTGGTGATAAGAAGCACCTGAAAAAGGCACATGGACAAGTCTCTTACAGGTGAGAATATGAAGTGTCGGGGTCCCCTGTGCATTCTCACCGAAGGTGATTTCAGCTGAGGAGGACTTTATGATCAGATGATTGGGACAACCCGTTGTGTAATACCAGGCAGCCTCTTTCCTTGGCCACTTATCACCACCCAGTGGGACCATGACCGAAGTGGTCACGTAGCATGGGTGGAGGTCATGCCTGGGCTCAGCAACACCAAAGCCGATCTGGTTACCACTACTGCCAAGTGTCCAACCTGCCAGCAGCAGAGACCACACTGAGTCCCCAGTGAGGGACCATTTGCTGGGGTGATCAGCCACCTCCCCGTTGGCAGGTTGATTGTCTTGGCCTACTTCCATCATGGAAAAGGGAAGCATTTTGTTCTTCCTGGAATCGACATTTACTCTGGATACCCATGCGCCTTTCCTGAACACAGTGGCACTGCCAAAACTGCCATCTGTGGCTCCACAGGGTACCTTATGCACCAGCGTGGTACCTGCACAGCCCTGAGTGATCAAGGAGCTCAGGCCTTAGCAATGCACTAGAGCCAAGGGCCTCACCCACAGAATCCACTGCTCTCACCATGTTTTCCATGGCTCTGATGCAGTAGGCTTGAAAAAGAACAGTTAGGTGGCCTTTGGAAGATGCCATCATAGCCTAGCTAGGTGGCAGGACCTTGCAGGCTGGGGCAGGACTCTCCAGGATGCTGTATGTGCTCTGAATCTGCACTGTACCTAATGGTTTCTCCTCCCATAGAAGGGATTCATGGGTCCAGGAATCAAAGGGTAGCAACTAGTGGCATGTCCCCTGCTAAGGCCCTTGGTGATTTGCTAGGAAATGTAACTCTGGCATGATGCTCTGTGAGCCATAGTTCCAGAGGGAGGAGTAATCAATTCCTCTGGGAGGAACAGCATTGATTCCACTGAGCTAGAAGTTAAGGCTGTCACTTGTCCCTTGGAGCGTGCCGAGGAGTCCCATGCATTTGGGGAAGGCTGACCTAGAGCATGAAGAGGTAACTTCAGGATTCTCCCATATGGAGGTGACATATAGCATGTCTGGGATATGGGAGATCTTTTAAGGTGTCTCCAGGGCCACTGTGCCACGTGATTAATGCCAGTGGCAATTAAAGCAGGACTACTAAAGGCTCAGTCGCTTTAGGAATGAAGTAGGAAATTCTTATAATTTTCATTTGAAGATTAAGTATGGGTTAGAGGTGTACATGTGCCGCCATTAACAAGAGGTAGGCCATGGTGACTAATTTTGTATGTCAACTTGGTGAGACTAGATACCCAGGACCTCACTGTTTGGATAGCGATGGTGTGTTTTGGTTGTGACTGCCACTTTCAATTGGTGGGCTGTCCGTAAGTCATGATACCCTCTCCGCTCCAGCCAGGCCCCATTTCATTAGTTGATGACTTTGTAAGCAAAACTTGAGGTTTCTAGAAGAAGAAACTTTGCCTCTAGATTGCAGCATAGAAATCCTGCCCGAATTCGTATCCTGCTGTCGTGTTCTGTGGATTTTGGCCTTACCGAGCTCCATAATTGTGTGAGCCAATTTCTTAAAATCAATCTGTCTTTTTCTCCCTCTCTCTTTTTGGTTCTGTTTCTCTGGAGAATCTTGACAAGTACATCAAAGAAAGAACCGTTCAGCGTGCACTAAGAAAATAGAAGCCACCCAATCCACAAAAGAAAGAAGGAAAGAAAAAAAGAAACAAACAGATCATGTAAGAAATGTCAAGGTGTAATAATTAGAATACCAGAAGGAGAGGGGCGAGGAGGAGGAGGAAACGGAAGATGTATTTGAAGCAACAGTGGCTGGGAGCTTTTCAACATAATGACAGACACCAAAGCACAGATCCAGGAAGCTAGGGATATATCAAGCAGCATCCACGGGTAAAAAAAAAAAAAAAAAAAAAAAATCACCCCAACTATAGAAGAACAAGGATAAGAACGAGCGAGCACTTCCTGTCAGAAACACACAGGCAAGAAAAGAGGAGTGTGAAGTCTACAAAGTGTTGGAAGGCACAAGATGCAAACCTAACATTCTATGTCTGCAGGAATAATCTTTCTTAAAAGGACTGATGGTTTCTACGATAAAGTGAAGTGTCTTGTCCCTCCCAGGTACACTGCACAAAGAATGTTCAGAGCCATTTTTCAAAGAAAAAACCCTTATTCTAATGGTGAACCTGTGTTGAGTGAGTGAACAGAAGCAGCCCAAAACAGGAGAGAAACGTGAGAAGCCAAGGATCGTACAGCGTGCGTGAAACAGGAGAGAGTGGCTTGAGCTGCTTAAGATGGGCTGTAGCGTACAGGGCACACCCTGGGTAGCAGCAGCAGGGGAGCCCGTGGCACTGGGGCTGCCGAGGGCCGTCTGTATTGTTCAAAGCTCTGAAAGGTTTGCCATCACTGTCCTAGGCCATAAGTTAGACATTTAGAAAAGAAGCATAAATAATTAGGTAAGAAGGATGTAAAATGCAATAAAAAAATGCACATTTAAAACCAGAAAAGACAGCAAAATATGGGGAAAAAGAGTAAGTGAAATCAAGGGGGCAGTCACAAAGATAGTAGTTATTAATTGAAATATACATCGAAATAATAATAATAATAATTATTATTATTCTGCATTGAGGGCAGGGTCCACAGGGCCTTCAAGGTCTTACTACATAGATAGGACTCACAGTGCTTCCCCTGTTTTCAGTCCCAAACCCTGGTATTTCAGGGGTGCATCACCACACCCAGTCTCAATCTCATCTCAGCGTGCCCTGCGGGTAGGACACACACACACACACACACACACACACACACACACACACACGGGATGGAACCCAGGCCTCTGTGCTCCACCTAAGCAGGGGCTTTAGTCTGCTGAGCTATCAGGCTGGCCCCAAGTTACTTTAAATGTGGATGTCTAAGGATTTGTCTCAGTTACATTTTACTCATGATTGGGACAGATATTTAATGTTTATTGAAAGTGTTAATGTTTAATTGTTTGATCAATCTTATATACCTATATCTGTTAATCTAAACTGATCTGATGACGAAAATATGTCATATAACCGTTGTTAAATTTAAATAATAAAAGTATTAAATCATGAAAAAAAATTTAAAAAATGAAAGAAGGAAGGTTTTGGTCCCCAGTCTGCTGGCTCTAAGACAAACGGCGGGAGTTCATGGTGGCAGAAAACAATGAAGAGCGGAGGAGGAGCGGTAGCTGTCTTTAGGCCTCTCCCTCCACACTGACTGCAAAAATCCAAGCTCCTTTGAGAAAGTGGCAGCTGCTGGGAACATCCAAGCTCCTCAGAAGTGGTGTGAAGAGGTGGCACAGGGTAATCGCGCTCCTCTAGGAAGCAGCGCTGCGAAGCTTGAAACTCTTCCAAGGAGGTGGGGCGCAGAAGCCTTCCTCAACTCATTTATATGCCCTATAAGTGCTGAGGCACTCTGGGGTGGCCCTCCCTGCCCTGCTGAATGGGCTGTTCCATGCTCTAGGGTAGGCTCTCCCCTCGGGGCAGTGGCCCCATGGCTCAGGGTGTGGAACCACCGGGGGGGTTCAGCCAAGTTGACACAGTGTATGGACCAGGGTAAAAAGACATAGATTGATTGATTAATTTTTGGCAGACTGAGCCCACCCTGAGGGTGAGGCTGGCGTGGCATGTGGTGCTGGAGACCGAAGCGCAGTCCCTTGAGCCTGCTTAAGCTTACCTAAGCAGGCTCTTTAGACCACTGAGCTATCTCGTGGGCCCAAAAGACATAGTTTTAGAGTGAATTAAAGAGAAAACAAAAGCCAGTTATATACAGTGAGAGTTAAGCTTAGGCATCAACTTGATTGGCATGGGAGATGCTCACAGGATTGAGGAAGCACACTTCTGGGTGTGCCCGGGTAGGTCGTGGAGCTGGGACCTTGGAGACTGAATCTAGTCCCTGCACCTTCCTCTCTGGCTTCGTCTGCTCTGCTTCCCACCCACCATGACATAAACCTCATTTCTCCACCATGATGCTCCCGCCTTGGAGCCAGTTTACCATGGACTGAATCCCTGGAGACTGTGGCCTCCTCTCCTTTGCTGGTGGGCACCAGGTAGTTGGTTTCAGTAGCGGGAGAGACGGCTAATACACACACTGTACAAGGAACGCACTATGCATACTCAAGGCTCAGGTATATTCAAGGGAAGGAGTGGAGAAATGCCATGCTACTCTATCCAATGAAAAGACTGCTCAAGGAAATGCATTAATTTTGGACAAAGCAGACCTCAGAATAATGGCAGTCGCCAAGGATTCGCTATATAATGACAAAGGTGTTGATTTTCTAAGTGGCCACAACAATGCTAAACACTGCTCACAATGACAGCAATAAACAAAAATATATGAAATGTATAAGGCAAAGATCTAATAAATCTGAAAGGAGAAGTGCCCAAGTCTGAGATTGTAGCTGGAGACCGTAACATTCCCACTTTCATAATTCATAGGTCAAATAAGGAAAAAATCAGTGTGGGTAAGGGTGACCTGAGGACCACTCTAGTCAGCTTCACATAACTGAAATTTATGGAATTCCCCTCCCAGCAGTGACATTCTTCTCAAATTCACAGAATGTTCAGGAAGATCAATCATATACAGAGCCCCAGATACAGCCAACTTAAAATAGAAACTATGCAAAGTACCCCTAGACAAAAGAGGAGCTGAACTAGATCTGAATCATAGAAATACAGATGAAAAAATCCTCAGCTGGTTAAAAATCGAAAAACACATTTCTCCAAGATGAATTTATTGATCAGTTGTACCAAACATTTAAGCAAGAAATTATACAAATTCTCTGGAATCTGTTTCGGAGGATAGGAGAAGAAGTACTCCTAAAATTATCCCATGAGTCCAACACCATCCTCTACAGAAGTCAGGCTATGGCATCACAGGAAAAGTACAGAACAGAATTCTCGTGAGCAGATTTTTTAAAATCAGCAAAGTAGTACTGAGTTGAATCCAACAACATAGAAATGATTATACATCTCGCTCATGCGGGACTTACCTGAGGCATCACAAGCTGGTTCAGTGTTTGAAAACTAATGCAGTCCACCCCAGCCACAGGGTAGAGGAGGGTCACAAGATCCTATTAATGGATCTAGATAAAATCTTTGGACAAAGTAAGGACAAATCAATGTCCATTTATGATGAAAACTTTCAATGAAGTAGGAACAGAGGAACTTCCTCAGCTGGATAAACACTATCTACCCACATCCACAACTAACACTATACTTATTGGTTAGAAATTAGGAGCTCTCCTGCCAAGGTCAGGAACAAGGCAACAGTGTTCTCACCACTCCTATGTGTGTATGTATGTATGTATGTATGTATTTGTGGTACTGGGGATTGAACTCAGGACCCTGTGCTTGCCAGGCAAGTGCTTATTCAACTGAGCTATCTCCCCAGTCACTACTCCTTTTTAAACAGCATCCTGGAAGTCCCAGCTCATGCAGTAACATCAGGAAAGAAATACAGAGTAGGAAAGAAGAAGTAAAACTGCTTATTCCCAGATGCCACGATTATTCACATAGGAAACCTGAAAGAATCAACAGAAAGCTCCTGAAACTAGTAAGTGACCACACTGAGGTTTTAGGCTATGAGGCTGTTACACGGAAGGCAGGCATTTCTCCACATACTGGTAGAATTTAAACTGAAAAACAATACTGCCATGCTTGCATGGTGTTATGGTTTGTGTCTAATTGTCCCCCGCAAAGCCTCATGCAGCATGGGGTGGGGACTTCTAGAGTTTGAGATTAACTCATGATCCACTGAGATTGTGAGTGATCCACTGGAATTATGGGCTTTAGTACTGCTGGGATTAAAGTGCTATACCCAGCCCCGGGGGACAGCCTGAAATGAATACAAGAGAGACAGACACACTTCTCTCCCTGTTGCCGTTGTCAGCCAGTTGCCACTGTTGCTGTTCCGCTGCCATAAACTGCTGTCCTCTGCCCTGTGCCCATCTACCTTGGAACCAGCTGAATATGAGCTGAAACCTCCAGTAACTGTGAGCTAAATAAACCTTTCCTTTCTTTATTTTGGGTGTCAGGTATTTGTCCCAGCAATGAGAGAAGAGCCACTGACACACATGGACACCAAAAAAGAGTGCTAGACATAAATATAAGACGTTTCTAATATTTTTATGCACAGAACCTAATAAAGACAACTAAATAAATGTGAAAGTATTCCATGTTCATGGATAGAAAGATTCAATATTGTTTGGATCACAGTTCTCTCCAGTTGGATCTCTGGGTGGAGTGCAGTTTCAATAACAAGTCCAGCACGCTGTTTTATGGAAACAGTAGGCTTTCTAAAATGTATTTAGGAATGCAAGAGGTCCCCCAGAATCTAGCACACGCTACAGGAGGACGATGTTGGAGCCCCGGCACTGCAACTGGCACGGCAAAGTGGGGCTTAGATTGATCTCTTTGAATGACAAGCAACTCCTCCTTGCTTTCTTCTGCTGAGCGCATAGCCAGCGTCCCCACCTCTCCTCAGCCCCGATCCAGTGGCAGAACAGGCAGATGCCTGCTGCAGGATGTGGGGGCCCAGTGTCTGTCCCACAGCAAAGGGCAACAAGAGGTGGAGGTGGCTTGAAGTCGCAAAACCGGTGTGGAGAGCCGGATTCCCTCCCTGTGCTCTCCCCCTCTGTTCCTTCCTGTGAAAGACCCTCCCACCTGTACTAGGGGAGATGGTGATTTGAGGTGACATCTTCTCCTCGGAGCTAGTTTTGAATACATCTTTTTTTTTTTCTTTCTTACTAAAATAAGTGGCCTTCTTTGTTTTGGTCAGTAATGAGGAAGGGAAACTGAGCCTGTCAACCCGAGTGATCAGTAACAATATCTTGGACATCAAGATTTATCACAAAGCTACAGAACTTTGGGAAGAATGATGCTGATAAAAGAATAGAATAGACTAGAACAGCAGCTTAAAAATAGATCCATAAAATTATAGTTAATATAGCAGAGGCAATGCAATAGTGAAAAGATAATCTTTTCATCAAATGATGCCAGAACTAATGGAAAAGAAAAGGAAATATAGACATGGACTTCGCATTGTGATTAAAAAATTAATTCCCAATGGGTCTGAGGCTCGATGTAAATTATAAAACTAGAGGACTCCTGGCAGATAACAGGAGAAAATGCAGATGGCCTTGGGTTTGGTAATGATCTTTTTAAATTCAGCACCACAGACATGGTTTGTGAAAGCCAAAACCTTCTCTGCAAACGATAAAGACAAGAGAATGACATGAAAACTCCCAGGCAGGGAGAAAACATTTCATAATATCTGCTAAGGGATTGTTATCTAAAACCATAGAAAGAATTCTTAAAACTTAACAACAGGGAAATGAAGAGCCCAATTAAAAAAGTAGCAAAGCCCTGTACTGATAATTCAGAAGATATACAGAAGATATATAGATAAGCATATTGTTATGGCCTGTGTGTAATTGTCCCCCAAAGCCTCATGCAGCCATTGAGGTGCAGTTCTATAGCTTGTGATTAACTCCTGATCCACTGGGACTATGGGTGCGGGTGCTGCCCTTAGCTTGGCGCATGTGGTCTGAATGCCGTTTAGGAGAGACCGACTGGCTCTCTGTGGGCACTGTGGCTGCTCCTTCTCCCTTTTGCTCTTGCTGTTTTGCGGCCTTCTGCTGCCGTGAACTGCTGCCCTCTGCCCTGTGCCAGTCTGCCTTGGAGCCAGCTAAGTACGGACTGAAACTGCAGTAACTGCGAGCTCAATAAGCCTTTCCTTCCTTCATTTTAAGTACGGGGTATTTGTCCCAGCAGCAAGAGAAGAGTGACTGAGACGCGCATAAAGATTTTAACATCATGCGTCTTCATGGAATGATGAACTGTGCCGGGCGTGGTGGCGCTCGTCTGTAATCCCAGCACTCGGGAAGCTGAGGCAGGATGATCGATGCGAGTTCGAGACCAGCCTGGGCTACAAAAGTGAGCTCAAGGCCAGCCTCAACTGCATAGAGAGACCCTGTCTCAAAAAGACTAATATATATATATATATATATATATATATATATATATATATATATATATATATAATGAACCGAGACAAGATAACACCCTGCATCCAATCCACTAGAATGGTGAGACTCTCAAGCTCAGACAACAGCACCCGACCCTGGAGAGGACACGGAGGAGCAGCCGTTCTCATTCGGGGCTATTGTGTATGCAAGTGGCAGAACCACTTTGAAAACAGCTCGACCGTGTCCTGTGAAACGCAACACACACTCCCCTTGCAAGCTGTGGTGCTGTCTGCACAAACCCTACACACGGATGTTTGTAGTGCTTCACAGATCACTGCCAAAACTTGCTGACCGGCTAAATAAATAGGGGGATTCCAATTAGTTGGCATTTTGGGAGACGTTAAGCTCTGCAGACAGCGAAAGATCAGCAGTTGCCAGAGATGGGGTGGGTGAGGGAGGGAGGGAGGGAGGAACAAACGGGAATAAACTCGAGGGTTTTTAGGATGACCCAATGATTCTACATGATCCTGTAATGTCATCGTAGTCCGACGACAAAACCTCTGTAACCAATTTCGGCTGTGGGCAGTCTGCAAAACACTTGTGCACTCCCACGTTGCGCTGGCTCGGGCAGGTCTTTGTTACAGAGGTAATTAATGGAAATGAAAGCTGAAGCGCCCAGCACAAGAGCACGAGAAAGCTTTAACTGGGAAGTAAGGGGGAGGTGCTCAGACAGAGATCAAGCCCTTCCCCTAACAAAGCCACCTGGAACCTGCCTTGTGGGTCCCGCCCCACCCCTGGGTGCACCAGTTGAGACTGGGTGTGGTGGTACCCAGCTCTTGGGAGGCTGTCAACAGGTGGATCTAGTAGTGAGATCTTACACATCCTGTAGACCCTTCCTTAAAATATAAATAAATAAGCAAGCAAAGGAAACTGGAAGACAGGGAGGGGCTTCAGCGTGAGGAGCTGAAGGGGCGCAGATGCGAAGAGTGAGCTCACACGGAGCAAAAGACTGCTTTGAGGGTTACTGTCAAGGGTGGGTCTGGGTGGCCGCCATCTCAGCTCTAGAGGAGTCCTATGGCCTGAGAAGCAGTTCAGCTCCCCTGCTGTCTTACCCACTTGCTCACTGCTGGGACACAAAACCTGACGCCCAGGGTTTCAGCTCATGGCCGGCTGGCTTCTCGGGAGCAACAAGATGGCAGAGAGGTCAGGCGGAGGAGGATAAGATGCTCAGAGCGCGGCAGCCAGAAGCAGAGCGAAGACGGGAGAACACGCCCTTGCTGGGTGCCCCTGGAGACCCCTCCAGCCAAACCCTGCCTCCTCTAGCACCCTCAGTCCTGAGCTCCTCTGTGGTTGAACCCCCCGAGGAGTGTAGCGCACCATGAGCCAACCACCTTCTACACATAGGAGACTTTTCAGGGACACTTTAGGTCGACGCCACAATCCCAGGGGTCATGGTCTCTGCCTAGGACAGGCTCAGTCCTGTGAGGCTCAGCTGGAACACAAGGCAACTGTAGATTTGGGGCTTGCAGGCTGCTGGGTACAGCTAAGTGTCCCTGTGGATCTCTTATCTTTGGGTCCTCAGTCTGGAAGGGTGATAAGCTAGGCCAGGTAAATTTAGGGCTCATAAATCTTGTTTTGTCAACGCGAGAGAGACACTCCCAAAGGTCTAACCATCCCGTGAAGGATTTGACCCAGGGTTTTACAGAAAGAAGGCTGAGCTTTGTTCTACTTTTTGTTACCTAATGGGCCTCTGTAGGACCAAGTGAAGTCACAGATTTTAGCAAAAAATACTGCTCCCCCATGCATAAGCAGGTGTGCAACCCTAAACCAAAGCAAACCAATGAAATGATTTTAACTCCTGTCTCAGAAAAACAAAATAAAACCCAAAAAACAAAACAAAACAAAAAACCCTACATGTCATACTTTTAATGAAAAGCAGGTTAAAGGCCCAAGTTTGTCCACTGTCCCTGGTCTCTGTGTCCAAGTCTCCAGAAACTGTCCAGATCATCCAGGCAAAGTCTCATCAGAGGAGTTAAAGAGATGAGACCCTAAGCGTGATGCTGTGTCCTAGCTGGGATGGGTCCCAGAACAGGAAGAAGCCCTCAGGTAACAACCCAGTATGACTGCAGCAAGGATCTCAGTTAAGACGGTAGATCAGGGCCGGTTCTGGGCTGGGACAGGTAGACCGCTAGCATTGGAACCAAGGGGTACAATAAGTCAGTACAGTTCTGGCTTTTTATTTTCTTCTGCACATAGGTAGTTGCTCCAAATTCTCTACGCTCAGAAAGCTCGCCTCCCTGATGAGGTGGTGGTGGGGATTTGTAGGAAAGGAAGGAGAGGTTGCGGATTGGGTGGGGGTTTGGGGCGTTCCTTTGTGCAGATGTAGAGGTCTGTCACGCCCCTTTACAGATCACATGACTTTGGTTATCACATTTCGTGATTCGCTCACGGGGGAATGGGTGGGGATTCTGAACTTGTGATTTCATTGGCTGAGAGGCATTCTGCCTGCGCATGTGCCCTCTGAAAAACCAGGCTCCCGATTGTCCTTGGGGGTTCTGGAATTTTCTCCTGAGATAACCGGAGGGGATTTACGTCCAGGCGTCAAGGCCATAGGCAGTCAGGAGAGGCTGTAACTCTGCCTTCTGCGTCCCTCATGCAGTGTCTGTGACACTAGGGACTTTGGAGAGCGACTCTCAAGACATTGCATCCCCAGGAGCCCTTGCACAGGACCAGGGAGGTGTCTTTTGACATCGGGCTGGTGGCCATCCTACCTTGCCACCCTGCAACTAAATGCCACCTGCATGCTTGAGAAGCTTCTGCTTCAGAACAATCCCAGGAACACATGAGGCTCAGCGCCACAAGGACTGAGGTGCCCTGAAGGCTGATGGGGGCTGAGGGCACTGCCAGGGTGCCTGCCAGTCACTTGGGTACGATCTTAGCCCATAGACTCTAAGTCTTATTTGTCACAAGTGTTGCTCTCTAGTGTCCCCAGGAAGCGACGGTGCATGCGTGCAGCTGGTGAGTTCCCGGACCGGCTGAAGCACAGCCTGTGCCCAGCCTGCAGCTGGCCCTGGCCATTACATCACCCATGTGATATCCCCTAATGAGCCATATCAGCCATGTGGACACTGGGCTTGCCTAGGTGGAGATGCTCAGGCCCAGTATTAGACTCTGGAACATTTTCAGGCAGAAGCAATAGAACGACAGCTCTAGAGTCTCGGATAAAGCAAGAAGCCTGGAGCTTAGCTCTACAGCTCAGGGACAGCAGGGAAATCATCTTAGCAATCCTTGGACCTGTTCCTCATGGCTGCAAGGATGCTGCTACAGCTCCAGCCATCACATCACATCCAAGGGAGGAAGGCACAGTGATTTCTATTCCTTTCCCAGTATTCTCCAGTCTGTCAAGTGGTCATCATGGTGGGAAGAGGTTATGTGTGCGATTTCAAAACCCTTGAAGTGCTCTAAAGGGGAGAAGATGTGTGGAATGGATTGAACATTCATGCCTCTCTCATGAATATCCATATTTCCAAGTTCTAAGCCCTCACAGATAGTGTGTGAAGATGAGATATCTGCGAGTTGATAGTCGCTATGTGGGAGCGGAGTCATTATGTGGGAAGAGATGACCTCACTGAGGCCTGCCAGGGGGGCTGCCAGACCAATATGGTAGAAATTTTGGTGCCCTCTGAAGCTACTGCAAATTACCTGTGCGCATTCACTGACAAAAGTGTCACCTGGACAGACGCGTGCAGAACCGTGCACCGTTTGCGTGAAGTAAACCGCAAGCGCCCAGTTCAGGCTTTGCTTGCGTCTGCCTGGAAGGCTGGCTCTCTCCAGCTGCTCTTTCTTCTGCAAAATTGATTTAGCTCACTTCCTGCAGTTACAGCCCCTTCTCCACCCGCGATGCGAGGTTTCTTCTAGGACAGTCACGCCCACCCGCCTTCCTTCACGTGCCTTTTGTCCCTGGGCCCTGCCTTGGCGAGATGAACTGTCCACTCTGCCATCTTGAGCAAGGGGGAACCAACACGCACTGCTGTGACGGAGTTAGCGGCACTGCCCGCTCCACCCCCGACCAGCATGGCCGACGGAGTGACCCAGCCTCCTCTGGCACGCGTCGCTTTTCCACTCTTTGTGATCCTACTCAGTTGCTCACTCCTCAGCATTCTAGGAGGTGCCCACCGCCGCCACCAACGCCGCCACCAACGCCGCCGCCACCGCCGCCGCCACCGCCAAACATTCTGATCAGTTTTCCTTCTCTTCACGTTCAACATTACATGGGATGAGGCTTGCTGCTTTGTCCAAGCTGGAAGAGTCTAGCCATCCACGGGGAAGAAAAGAATTTGTACAAGGATGAAATCCATTCCAGATAGTCACGGCAAACGCTGCAGTAATCATCCACTTGGACTCCGAATTTCCCTTTCTGCTTATAATTAATGCTGGTCCTTTGAACAGCCTTGACACTTAACAGGATGAGTATGTCTCCAATTATTGCTCTAATGTATTCAAGTTCCTCTAAGCAATGGAGTGCTTCAACGCGCTGTTTATTCTTCTGTCAATTTACATAATCCCATTGCTAAGGGGATATTGAAAACTCTGAACAGGAAATAAATAGGTTTCACTCAGTAAATTATGTATGAAGCCAACAAGAAATTTAGAGGTCTTTCTTCAGAATTAAAGCATAGTTTCAATGCTGTAAATCAGTGGTTCTCAACCTGTGGGTCGAGACCCCGGCGGGGGTCAAATGACCAAAACACAGGGGTCGCCTAAAGCCATTCTGAATCATAACTGTAGCAAAATTATAGTTTTGAAGTAGCCACCAAAATTAGTTTTTGGTTTGGGGTTGCCGCAACATGAGGAACTGTATTGCAGGGTCACGGCGTTAGAAAGGTTGAGAACCACTGCTTTATTTTTATTTATTTATTTATTTATTTAGGACACAGATTTCTTTTTATTTCTTCTTTCAAGTTTCCTAGAAAGTAAATTTCCACTTCTTAGTAAGCAAAACGGAAAGAAATACAAATGAAAATGTCATGAAAGTGAAAGGAAGGGATTTCCCTCACTGATGGTGAAGTGTTAGCAAAATTGGGAACTAGAGCTCATGTCAAAGAAGACTAATTTAGTCCAGTGCTCCAGTGCTGAAGTGGTCTGAGGCAGGAAGATGACATCTTCTGTGACACGCTCGATTCCGGTAGAGAAAATTCAGGTTCATACGCTTGTTCTTAGATTTGCAAGACCAGGCCTGGACTGCTCCTTTATTGAATCTGGATATTATCAGTTCTGAGGAGAGAAGGGAAGAATGTACCCATCCCCCTAGCTGAAAAAAAGAACAGACGGCAGTCAGAAAGAAGAGTACTGTCCCTCTTGGAGGATGGTGGATGTCAGTCTTGCCTGAATCCCTCACTTGGTTAATAATACAGTCAGACAATGGGAACAATATGGGAAGACAATTAAGAATGTTCTACTAGACCTTAGCGAAGATCTCAACAAGTCCTCTTCTTTATCTGGAAAAAGGAATGATATTTTTGCAAATGATAACAAATTTATTACATGGTAAATATGGACAATATGCTGGCACAAAGTAGTTTAAAAACATTAAGATAATATTTTCCATACTACACTTCTTTATACAGTTCTCATGAAATACCAATATCAAGATACCCTAGGTTAGTATCTTAAAGAGAGAGGGAACAATGACCTGTCTAGAAATATCCGTTGAAGGAAGTGAAGAATAGAAGTGATTGTGGAAATTCTACATCATGGAGGGACCAAAACATGAAATCAGTAACATAAAGGCACAAGCCATAAAAATATCAAACAGTTGCTCTTTTTCGCTCTGTGTAGTAGCCAAGGAATTAGTGCAAGTGAATCAGACCCACTGTGAGAGAACCACTGATTTAAACTGAGGATTCTCCCAGCTGAATTTGCTGAGCAGGGCCAATGAGTGACCTAGCACCATGAGCAGCCAGAGAGGGTCATCGAAGCCCTTGATGGCTTGGGGCAAGCAGTGTCAGTCCTGGAGTTAGAGGACAATTTCATGCCGGTTTCTTTGAAGTCAGTAGAAAGCACATGGGCTGTGTCAGCATGGCTTTGTAGAAATCAGGCCAGAGTGGCTGACCCTTCTGTAGAGCCATTCAGTTCTCCACTTTGAACAAAAACATACCAGCACGGGTGCGAACATTATCTGTGAAAAGCCGTTTTTCATTAACTGCTAAGTCTATAAAGAGAACCACTGAGAAACTTCACTATTTTTATCGATGTCTCCTCAGAAAGGATCACACTGGGGACAGCCTCAGAAACAAGCCTTTTTCAGGAGAAAAATATTGCACGGATCAAGGGAGTTATTTCTTTTGCTGGATTGTGATGAATTGCATTGTGTCCCCGTGGCTCTGCTATAAAAGGTGGGGTAGGGGAGCTCTGCGAATCCCTGCCAGGGTAAGTGGAGTGGCGACATTCTTCTTGTGCGGGAGATTTGTGCTGCCACTTGACAACTTGCTGGCAATGTTGGAATCAGAAAACACTCCCGGCAGCATTGTGTTAAGACAGTCGTTTGAGTAGAAAGACTGATGGTGACAGAGTCTGAGAGTCATCACAGCCTCAGAGGCTATTTTATCCTCTGTTGTGGTTCAGATAAAAATGTCTTCAAAGGGCTCATATATGCAGGCATGGCTTGTCATAGTCAGGGTTCGCAAAGGAACATTTAATATAGGACACAGAATGTATAGGGTTATTTTGTAATATTCTCTCACCAAGTCAAGGGCAGAAGAATTCAGGAGACTGTCCGCTCACTAGAGACCCGAAGAAGCTGGTGGAGGGCCCGGATCCTACCACAGTGTCTTGCACTGCGAGCTGAGAAAATGTCTCGTGTGGGTCTGTGCCAAGGATCTGCCCTGGGAAGGCCCAAAGTGGGGGAAGCCGGACAGTCTGCACCCGCAGAATGAGGGATCTGTACCCACAGGATGAGCGATCCGCCCCGGAGCCAGGAAGTGTCGCTCAAGGAAAGGACCAGAGCTCCACAAACGGAACCACGGCCATCCTCGGTCACAGCAAAGACCAAAGCTCCTGTGATGATGAGAACAGCCGGGTTCACGTCAGGAAAACCAGACGGGCAGGCTCCTTCTCCAGGAGAACCAGCAGCGCCCCAGCTTCCCTCCCGTTCTGTCATGCTATGGCCACAACCCTCAGGCGGGCCTTCCACACCCAGCACCACGCTGACTCTGTTCAGCGGGGTGCTCCAACCCGCCCGTTAGTGACCCACCACCCGGGTCTCCAGGGAAGAGGGTGGCTCACGAGAGCACTGCACTCATTGCCGAATTAACCACGGAACGAATCCACTGATTGATCACAGCTGTATACGCTGATGGGGGGATGCAGGCTGGCGGAGGAGGTCACTGGGGGCGTGCCCTGGAAGGGTGAGCTCCTGTCCACAGGCCCCTCTCCCTTCTTCCTGGCTGCTGGAAGTTCAGCCGCTCTCCTTCACTGGGCTCTTCCAGCACAACGTCTCTGCTTTGGACACAGCTCACCATGGACTGCTCCCTCTGAAAGCCCGAAAACCTTTGCTTTTTAAGTTGCCATATTGGGTGACTTGTGTTGGCAATGAGAATGCTGACTGACACATTCCCGCCTTGTGAACTCCTATAAAGCAAAGACTCCAGAGTTAACCCATGACGTCTTCTGGTACCAGTGGAGGAAGTCGGACACCCTCGGAAGACGGCCCTCAGCCTGGGTCGCCGTCAGGGGGTTCCCACTGTTCGCATACTGATGGAGCAAGTCTGCTTTTTGTTTAGTAAATAGCTGCTGTTCCAAATAATCAACACGAATACATAATTGGGCACTTGGGGGCTCAAATGTACAGAGATAACACAGAAGACAGGAATGGTGGGAAGAAGAGAAAAGGCTGACCTCGGTCTCACAGCTGCACGGCTGCTGGGCCTGAGCCTGCAAGGACAACGGGTCCTCCGCATGGGTGGGCACAGCCCTCCAGCTAGATAGAAGTGAACCGCTGAACTCCACATGGGTGGAAGGCCCACAGCTGTGCTCCTTCTGCTCGCCAGGGCCAGTGCTGCTTCCAGGACTGACTCAAGCAGCAGCTGAGCTGCCCTTGTCTGTAGCTGGGAAGCCTGGGGCTCTGGCCGGGTGATTTTGAGAAGCAGAGCTGTGACGGCTGGGCTGCACCTGCTCCCTGAAGCCCTGGGCTTTGCTTACCTCCGTCCACAGCCCAGACTCCTCTGAGTTGCTCAGCTGGCCTTCAGGGCACAGCGACCCGGCTGATGTTGGCTCTCGTTGCTTCCACAGACTCGTTCTTGACAGGGAAGTTCGGTCAAGCGTCAGTCACTTTCTTTCCAGAATTTGCGAAGTACTTTTAATCCTCAGCCTTTCCTCGCTGCCTCCTGCCACCTCTGCCGGCAGGGTTTTGAGGGGTCATGCAGGTCCTATTTGTGGAGGTCGAGGTCGGCTGGGCTACCACTTCGGTTGCAAAGTACTGCGGCAGAAAATTAGCTCGAACTGTCAAAGCTTGGCAATGTTTTAAAAAAAGAATCCAGGATATTTAGGGCATCCAGACAAAGCGGGCTGGATGCAGGCCATGCCCTGCATAAGCAGGATCCCAGTTACCCTGCCTTAGGGCCCCGTGGACGGGAAGTGGGTCAGAGCTGTTTTCTTCTCCCTGTTGTCATTTCAGGATGAATTTACCCAGGAGACAGGATCTGTTTCGGAGACCCCCAAGGCGTAAGTGGCGGGCCAGCCCTGGATCTGCCCAGTGGGGAGGAGGAGACGGTGACGGCAGGGCCCGCAGAGGGTCGCTCGTGCCCAGCTGTGTCACCAGCGCAGCCTCGGCTTTGCGTGCAGCGGGCATCGACTATCCCCAGGGCACTGGTTTGAGTTTGGAGAACCGAAGGCCGGCACCTGGCAGCCTGTGGGCAGAGGAAGCTCCGGCGGGGATGGGCAAGTATCTCCACGGGAACAATTACCAGCTTGCCAGAGAGGACGAGCCCTCTGCAAATAAGGAAATAAGAAGCATTCGCCTCCCCAGGGCACCTGTCGGGGAGCAGTAAGAAGGGGCGAGCGCAGACACCGCAGTCGTGCAAGGCACCTCAGAGCAGGATCACTGCGAGCCAGGGGAGCAGCGAGGCGTCTCCCAGGACACGTCGGGAGGGAATAAGCCCCGGCACAGGGAGACCGCCAGACAGAGCCCTGCGAGTGCCATCACTGTCCCCAAACGAATCTGTGCACAGAACGCAAATCCAGCTTTCTAAGTGTTCCAGAGGAAGGGACACATTTGGGGGGAGAAATGGAAAGGTGCCTATGCAGGAGCCCAAGAGAGGCTGAGACAGAATACAGCTGACCAGGGAACGTAAGTGCTTTGGAGAGGGCTGCCTGGCTCAGCTCCGGAAGAAACCCACCCCGCCCACACACACCCTTGTGTGAATTTTTTAGATAACAAAGTACTTAAGCCGTTTCTCAGAATGTGCATCCGAATCCACTTGCAGAAAGCAGCTTTTCAAGAACAGACTGGCAGAGAAGCCAGATTTTCTGGTCTGCAGTCTTCAGATGTCTGAGGCTCAAAATCCCCTGGGCAGACACAACAAAGTGTACTCCTTTCCTGAAGAGAAACGGTCTTCCCGTGAAGAAGTAGGGTGGCACCTGGGTCTGCTCAGAAGCCTCAGAAGACTGACCCTCCTGTCAGACAATCAACAGAGAGCCTCCCCCTCTCCTTTCCTGCGGATTCCCTGCTGCCAACCCGCAGAGGAGCAGCTGGCTCTTGCTCCTGTTCTCTGTGGACCGAATTTTCCATAAAGCGCTTTCCTTTCACAAAGCCAGTGCCAGGGTATCCTTGGTTTCCATGCACAGACACAGGGCCTTTGCTCAGGATCACGTGGAAGAGTGGATAAACAGGAGCAGAGACACAGAGCCAGGGTGAACAGCGAATGCACAGCGGCAAGTTCCCGAGAGCTGGAGAGAGGGGTGGGCCCCAGGGTGGAGTTCCTGGAATAACTGGAACCAGGGACTGAGGGACCCTGCATGGCCCTTCTCACCATAGAAGAGGGAGGCTAGGTGAGCTTTTATAAGCACAGAGCAAGCGGAAGTTCTAAGTTAAGAGACTGAGAGACAGATGGCACAGATGCGAGTGGCAGGTGGGTGGGCCACAGCAGGGAAATCTCTTCTGTAGGGTGCTGTGGCTTCGCCTCATAGGGATTCAGAGGCTGACTGCGCCACAAGCACTGACTCCGCTTGGGCCTGCTGGTGTCTAAGCTTGGCATCTCTATCGTTACTACTGTAAACTTGGGATCAGGTCCCTGCTCAGTGTGTGTTGGGCAAGTTGACCCTTTAAGGCATGTTAACCAGTTAACTGGTCAATGGCCTGAAGCCGAAGGCACCGAGACAAGAGAAGCTAAAGTACTTTCAAGAATTTGGGGACTTTAGCAGCAGATTGTCAACCACCAGCTTTCATTACATCTTGTTCCAGATGTGTGGCTTGGCATCCGGGCCTCTAGTCTTGTCCTGGTTTTCTCTGAGCCATTCTGTCCTGCAGTCACTATGAATTCCAAGAACAACAGATCTGACAGATAAATATCCTGGCAAGTGTCAAAGCTTCCCCAGGCAACTGGTACCTTCTTCTTTTTATTTATTTATTTTTATTATTTTTAATAAGAAATTACAATGTGACAGTTTCAAAACATGATAATAATACATTTCCAATAATTGATACAACACATATTGCTGTCCTCATTGTAGTTATACAGAGTACAGAGTGTAGACATGATAAATTTTCTAATGGTTATTAGTACAATAGATTTCTTCTCTTTGATCTAAGAGAAGGTAGTTGTATACATAGTCAAATGTTCCATAATTGCAGTGGGTTACTGGTGAAACTGGCAATGTTGGAAGCTGTTGATTTGAACCTTTTACAGCTCAGCATACTAAACTGCCTTTATGTTTTATGTGCTGTGTTTAGACATTTCTGCTGGGTGGTTAAGGGCAAGTTATAGCAAGACCTGTATAACAAAACATGTAGTTTTTGTATCTCCCAAGGTCAGTTAAATCCCCTCAGGATTTACTTTGGAACCATGTACAGTGCTTTTTAGAACTGTTGTCGGTGTCAGCCATCTGGATGAGTCACTACCATTTCTTGACCAGTTTGCTCTCTGTGAAAGCTCGAGAGAATGTTTTCTCTTTAGATGACTCTCCTTAGGCACACTGTATACCTTCAATCCCTTTCTTGTACCAGATTTGAAAGTAAAAAGCTGCAGGTTTTTCCTATTTAGAATTATGTTAGCTGTTGGATTGTCATAGATGATTTTTATCAGCTTGAGGTAGAGGTTCTCTATTCCAAGTTTCTGCAGGACTTTGAACATAAGTGAGTGTTGGCCTTTGTCAAAAGCGTTTTCTGCATCAATGGAGACAATCATGTGATTTTTGGCTTTGGCTCCATTGATATAGCATATTACATTTATAGATTTGCTTATACTGAACCATTCCTGCATCCCTGGGATGAATCCTACCTGGTCATGGTGTATAATCTTCTTGATAACTTGTTGTATTCTAGTAGTGAGGATTTTATTGAGAATTTTCGCATCTCTGTTTATGAGAGAAATTGGCCTGTAGTTCTCTTTCTTCAGTTTGCATCTCTTTCTGGTTTTGGTATCAGTGTAATTCTTGCTTCTAGGAATGATTTTGGGAGGATTGCTTCCTTTTCAATTTCCTTAAAGCGTTTGAGGAGTATTGGGCTTATGTCTTCTATAAATTTCTTGTAGAATTCAGTGGTGAATCCATCAGGTCCTGAACTTTTCTTGGTTGGTAGGCTTTTTATTAAATTTTGTATTTCATTGGCTGTTACTAGGATGTTGAGAGTTCTTATCTCTTTTTGATTCAGTTTTGGTAATTTATACTTTTCTAGGAATCTGTCCGTTTCTTCTGTGTCTTCAATTCTGTGAGAGTAAAGATTCTCAAAGTAGCTATTTATGAATCTCTTCTGTGTCTGTAGTAATTTAACCCTTTTCATTCCTTATGGCTTAAATTTGAGTCCTTTCCTCTTTTGGATGAGGTTAGCTAGGGGCTTATCAATTTTATTTAATCTTTGGCTTTTTGATTCATTAATTCTTTGTATTGTTTTCTTTGTCTCAATTGAATTAATTTCTGCTCTAATCTTTATAATTTCCTCCCATCTTTGGGCTTTTGATTTCGTTTGCTCTTCTATTTCTAGTCGATTGAGGTGCTCCAGGAGAGTATTTATTTGTCCCTGTTCTGTTTTCTTAATATATGAGCTCAGGGCTATAAATTTCCCTCTAAGAGCTGCTTTCATTGCATCCCATGAATTCTGGTAAATTGTGTTTGAATTTTCATTAAATTGTAGACACTTTTTAATTTCTTCTTTAATTTCGCCTGTAACTCACTGATGGCTGAGAAGGGTGTTGTTTAATTTCCATATATTTCTAGGGATCTTGTGATTTCTTTTGTCATTTATTTCCAGTTTTACTGCACTGTGGTCAGATAGTATGCATGGGATAATTTCTGTTTTCTTCCGTATACTTAAGTATGACTTATGGACTAATATGTGGTCTATTTTAGAAAATGGCCCATGTGCAGCTGAAAAAATGTATATTCTGAAGTGGTTGGATGGAACACTCTGTGTATGTCCACTAAGTCCAGTTGTTCCAGGTTCTGGTTGAGATCTGCTACTTCTTTGCTAAGTTTTTGTCTGTTTGACCTATCTTTTTGGGATAAAGGGGTGTTCAGGTTTCCTGTTAAGATTGTAGTATTGGATATGAGATTTTTCATGTCTATTAAGGTTTGTCTTATATAACTTGGTGTTCCTGTGTTGTGTAACACTCATACATATTTATGAGTGTTACCTCTTCATCTTGAAATTTTCCCGTAACCAATATGTAGTGGCCTTCTTTATTTCACTTGATCAATCTTGGTTTGAAGTTTAGAGTGTCTGAAAACAAGATTGTTACCCCTGTTTTTTTCTGAGATGCTTGAGCATGTAGTATTTTTTTTTTTTACCATCCTTTAACTTTTAGCCTATGAGTTTCTTTGTTAGTTATGTGTGTTTCTTGTGTACAGCATATGGTTGGATTTTGCTTCCTTATCTACTCTGCCAGTGTATTTCTTTTTTTTTTTTTTCTTAAGAATTTTTTTATTTTATTTATTTATTTTTTTCTTATTTCAGAACCTTTATTTGTTTATTCACTCATTTTTATGGCTGGCTCAGCCTGCCCTGATGGCAGGGCTGGCACAGCATGTGGTGCCCGGGATTGAACCACGGTCCCTGAAGCTGCCCAAGCTTTCCCAAGCAGGCGCTTTAGACCACTGAGCCATCCGGCCAGGCCCAGTGTATTTCTTTTAATTGGAGAATTGAGTCCATTTACATTGATGGTTATAATTGAAATGTATTGACTTACGAGTAACATGAGTTTTACTTAGTGTATTAGTTATTTTTTAATCGTTGCCAAGACAAATACCCGACACTGAAAATGAAGGAAGGAAAGGTTTACTTAGCTCACAGTTACTGGAGGTTTCAGTCCATGTTCGGCTGGCCCAAGGCTGAGAGGAACAGAGCAGAGAGCATCCAGTTCATGGCGGCGGAACAGCAACAAAATGGCGGCAGAGGTAGCCAGCCAAACACAGCAGCAGAGCAACAGCAACAGCTCTAGTCTGTCTCTCTGTCTCTCTTTATATTACGTTCAGGCTCTCCGCCTTAGCTCCCGCCCTAGGCTACACCCATAATCCCAGAAGTACTTCCACCCATAATCCCATCAGCACTAAAACCTATAATCCCAGGGATCATGGATCAAGTCTCAAACTCTAGAAGTCCCCGCCCAATGACTCCATGAGGCTTTGGGGGGACAACTAGACATAAACCATCACACTTAGTATCGTTTACCCTTTTTTCTCCTGTGTTTAATTGGTTGCCCTATTTGGTGAGTTCTTTCTGTTCTCATTTGTTGAGTTTGGGTTCTTTTGGTCCCTCTCTAAAATTTTTTTTAGTATACTTTGTAGGGTTGGCTTTGACAGCATGAAATTCTTTAGTTGTTCGTTGTCATGGAAGTATTTCACTTCTCCCTCATACTTGAAAGACAGTTTTGCTGGGTATAGCAGTCTGGGCTGGAATTTGTTTTCATGGAGAACTTGAAGTACTTTGCTCCATGCTCTTCTTGGCTTCATGGTTTGTGAAGAGAAATCGCTCATTATTCTGATGGGTTTTCCTTTCACTGTGATCTGTTTCTTTTCTCTAGCAGCTTTTAGTATACTATTCTTCTGTTGAATTTCTGGGAATATGTCTGGGTGTGTTTTTAGTCAGGTTGATGTTATTTGGCGTTCTATATGCTTACGTTACCTGAATGTCTGATTGTTTTCTCAAGTTTGGGAACTTTCCTGCTATTACTTCTATCCATATTCTTTTTATATCATTTTTGTCGACTCCTTCTTTCTCCTTGAGTCCTATTAATTCCACATTGTTCAATTTGCATCATCTTGCATATGTTGAATTATTTTTTCCTGCACCGTGGTTGTTTTTAAGAGATCCTTTCTGTGACTGTGTGGTCAAGATCTGAGACTCTATCTTCACTTTCGTTCATATAGTTTTGCTAGCTTCTGATTGAAATTTTTATTTTCTTGTATATCTCTTTGAAACTGTTTCATGCAATCTATTTCTTTCCTAAGTTGCTCAATCAGGGAATCCATCATTTTTTTCTATTTTCCTCTAATTTTTTTTTTTTATCAGTGTCTTCTTTAGTAGTATTGAAGTCTCTCATTATAGTTATCCTTTCTGTCTCTAGTTCAGAGATTATTTCTGCTCTGTTCTCCTCTCTATCTTTCTGTAGTTGTTCTCCTACTTTAGATGCTATTAAGTTAGAGATGTCTTTTTAACTTCAGAGGTTATTTCTGCTCTGGGTTCTTCTATACATTTCTGCAGGTGTTTTTCCACTTCAGAGTTTATTAATTCATGCATTTCTTTTCTTTTTTTTTTTTTTTTTTACTTCAGATGTTATCTCTGATCTGAGTTGTTCTATATGTTTCTGTACCTGTCTGTCTACCTCAGATGCTATTGATTCAGAGATTTCATCTTCATGATTCCTGTTTTCTTCCATGGTAGTGTCTCCTGTATTTGTTTTGGGTGGACTCAGGATCTGAGATTGGATCTTGCTCCTTGTCTTTATAATTTTTTTATAACAGTGATCTCTGCACTTTGGTGAAGTTATGCAGTTAGCGCCTATGGAAATTTGGGTCTGGATCCACCAAGCTTGTTTCCCTCCAGATGTGCCTGGTTATGAGTTGGAGCTCAACCAGCTGGCTACCACAAGGCCCCATGGGTCAGGACGGTGGTTGGCCATGTGGTGACATTGGGTGGCCATGTGGGGATGGTAGGTAGTGTCGGGGTTCGGGCAGTTGTCCGGTCAGGGGATGAACTTGGGCTGAGAGAGTTCTTACCTGGCCTTTATAAAGCCTGGTCGGGAAGGTGGGTGGAATTGGATCTCGGGCCATTGATGAGTCAGGGGGTGGATGTGGGATGAGGTCACCACGCAGCTCGGTCAGGATGGCAGGCAGGGTCCTAGCTGGAGTTTGGGCCGGCCCAACTGGCACCTCCTTATCACAGGTACTGGTCAACCACACCCCAGTTTGGCCAAGGCTGTCCAACTGATATAGGGAAAACTGATCTCCCAACCTGAAAAGTACCTGGGGCGAGTTTGTGTTCTCTAAAACTGAAGAATGAATTTTAGGAACAAATGGAGGGTATGAGCAGAACATATTTATTCAGGGGGAAAAAAAGCTCCCGTCTGAGAAAAGGACAGGTGAGGAGTCTCAAGTTGGTGTCCCTGGGAAGCAGTCTCTTCCAGGGACTTTTATAGAGTAAAACCATATAGTGAAGCAGGTCTAAGGTGAAAACCATGGAAACTCGCTTAGGTGGGCATGAGGTGGGACAAAGCTATGTGGAACCAATGAGATTACAAGCATCATTGCTTAGTAAAATTTACTAAAGTCAATACTGAATGGGGAGGCAAGTCACTTAGCAAGTGGGCATGAATACAGAACAGGGCCTCTTTCTGTTGGGGGTTGGACTAGTGACTCATTTAGGCTCTTTTAAGGTGATTGACACCTATTTAGAGTATCAGTCCCTGGTGCCCATCCCTAGGGAAGTTGGCGGCTACATTTGTTTCTTCTCTTGTCTCGAGGTCCAACCTGCAGCAGGGGTGTCAGCCTCTTGTAAAGCTGGAAAGTCACCTCGTCTTCCATCTTGTCTCCTTGAGGGCCCGGCCCTGTCTGTCTGCCTAGAATATTTCTGCCTAATTCAGCTGTCTGCAACACAACCACACACACCGCTTGTCCTCCAGTTTTGTTCGTTCTGCTATTTAAACCTGGTGCCCGCATCAGTGCCACGGGATGCGGCTTCCTGGGAGAGCCTCAGGTCTCACGCCCGACGCTTGGCTTGCTGGGCAGCCCAATGAGACTATGAGGCTGTGGGAGGTGCAGGCCAGGAGCTCACGGTGTGCCCAGCTCTGGTGCGCCTGCTCTGGGACGGAAGCAGCAAGCCCAGCCAGGGGATGGAGGGACAGGCGAGTTCTGGAACAATGGCCAGCAGTTCCAGCCTCAGCAGCTGCAGACTGCAGAAGACCGAGGGATTTGATGAATCAGACCAGCTCTGCCTCTCCGGCAAAGGTCCGCCTGGACAGATTGGACAGCGTCTTACCTCTTGCTTTCCCTGGCTAAGCCTCTTTGTGCCCAGCTGTGTTGAAAAGGAGAATGAAAAAAAAAACGTGAGCAGACAAGATATTTTGGGGCTCTTTTCTAAAGAAGGCAAAAGAATCGCTGATCTTACAAGGAAACTTTGCTCTCTGATGATTTTAATGCTAATTTTGCAAATTTGGAAATCTCAGAGGATAAGGCAGAATTGAACGCTAAGTCCAGGGCTTGGGAACTCACAGAGTCATGAAGATGCTGGCCCTCTGTGGGGCCCAATCCCTGGTGCCCAGGTGGCTGCTAGGGCCTTTGGCATTTCAAGGCTCTTTTGTTCTTCTTTGTCTTCAAAATATGTACTGTAAACACAGCTTTAAAAGAACATGGTGACTTCTGGGGTCAAGGAGGTTTCAAAACTGCCTGTCTCCTGAATCTGTATCCTTGGAACACAAGTGACTAAGAAGTATACAAAAGCAGGAAGGCTTCCCAGCCCTCCAAACTACAGGAAAGTGTCAGGTGACTACATTGCCCAGAACTGGGGTCGAGTGTCCTGCAAACGGGGCAGGAAGGAGGGCTGTAGGCCCCGACCCTGGGTGGAGGTGCGTGCTGGGCAGAGGCGAAGGACCCCAGGGCTGCCTCCCAGCCTGTCTCTTGAGGCCCAGGAAGCTGCAGTGGCTCCATGAGCAGCACCCAGGGAGACTCCATGGGGGCCCATTAGGGTCAGGATGCCCAATCTACTAGAAGGGAGCTTTTCAGGTAAAGAACGGCAGTGACTCGGCTTATCAGTGACACAAAGCAGCGGCTTCCTGCCGAGAAGCTCCGTGTGCTGACTTCAAAGGAAATTAAGGGCATCGAGAAATGCCAAAGGGTCACAGCCAACATCTTCTTCAGCAGAGAACATGAAGGTAAAAGAGGGGCCCAGAGGAAACGAATCATAGAGAAGCCCAGCAAGCCCAAGGTGGAGTGGCAGGTAGGAACCGCCTGGTAGAGAAGCCAAATGCTGATGGAAGTACAGTCTCCAAAGCTTCTGCAGTGAACCAAATGTGCACGTCACAGGCGGAAGGGGAAAGAGGAGCATTAGCTTTAGCTTTCCTGTCCCTGGGGCCAAATCCCCCACCCCCAGCCTTGGAGGAGGAGAGGTTAATTTTAGCCCATGGTTTTGGTAGGCTCAGTCTGTGGTTGGTTGGTTGGCTACAGCACAGCCTGGCACGGTGGATGGGCCTGGCGGAGGAAAGCTGCTTAGGGTGTGGCGGCCCGGAGGTGGAGAGGAGGAGAGGGGCTTCTGGGAAGAGAGTATGCCCTTGTAGTCATGGCCCACGGAGCACCTCCAGCCCTGCCCGGGCTCCTAAGAGTATGTTCAGCTGGGAACTCAGTGCCTCCACGATCCAGTCACCATCCCAAAGTCCTGCTTTAGATACAGAGTTTCAGTGTGCAGTTCAGGCTGGTCTCAAATTCATTTCTATAGTATAGCTCAAGCTGGCCTTGAACTCATGGCTATCTTCCTGGCTCAGCCTCCCAAGTGCTGGGATTATAGGCACGTACTACCATGCCTGCCTAGAGCCTCATTCAGATTCCGAGTTCTCTCCTCTTCTCCATGTGGAGACGGCAGGCTGAAGACATCCAGCTGTCCAGTCTCCTTGAGGTGGAGCCAAGAGGATCGACTGAGGTAAAGGACAGACCAAGGGCAGCACTGTGCCTGCAAAACTAGTGGGCCAAGCAGGAAGCTTACTGGGACTTCCTGTGCTTGTCACTGCTTGGTGCTTCCCAGCCACTTGGGGATATCAGCTCTGGGAGGATGCATAGCCTCGCCACCAGGTCCTTCCTGTCCATCCCCCTTTCCTGTACATCCTACTTCCTGTGCATGTCCTTTCTGTCTAGCTCTTCCTGTATGGATCCTGTCTTGTGCATCCCATTTCCTGTCTGGGCCCTTCCTGTGTAGCCTGCTTCCCATCCAGGCCCCTTCCTGTCCAGTCCCTTCCCATCTAGGCTCTTCCTGTTCAGGCTCTTTTTGTCTTCCTACCTTCTTGCCCTGCCCCCTGCCTGTCCAACTCTCTCCTGTTCAGTTCCTCTTCCCATTTAGCCCCTGGTTTCTAGTCTAGGGCTGTGTTTCTCTTTCCAGGACCCCCCACCCCGCCCCACTCCCACAACCACTGGACTCCGTGGCAGGTAACCCTTGAGAGCACCCGTCTAGGCCAGGCAGGATGACGCAGCAGCCTTCTGATTCGCGAGAGACCAAGCAGAAAGTGGCTCAAAGGAGCCGACTCGGCTTAGGTCGAGTGGTGAAATTTGTCGATTTCTGCAGTTCCTGAGGCTTTCCAGATCAGCATATCCGTGCGTCTTTCTCCTTCGCATCTCCTCAGCCCCTGCCCTTCCTCACTCAGGAAAGAGTAAAGTGGCTCAGGCCTGGGCTAGTCTGCCTCCTCCTGCTGCCCTGCCTGCCCTTGGGATGAGCTCAGTGAGTAGCTGAGCCCTGGAGAGCCCTCAGGCTGCCCTTGCTGACTGTCCCAGGGATGGACACTGGACGCGCACAGAGAGCTGTGACTTCTATCTACCAGGAGTGGGGTCAGGTCTCAGGGAGGGGCCCTAGGATGAGAGGAAGCCGGAGCTGGGCACCCACAGTAGAAGGGGTCCAAGCGGCGTGGGTGCTGCCTCCACCCTGTGGCTGCCCTCCTCACAGTCTCCAGCAGGGCTGTCGTTCTTGTCCCTCCTAGTTCTTTTAGTTAGAAGTCTATATGATTAATCTTAAAGGTTTTTTTTTAAGTTTTTTTTTTTTTTCTTAATGTTACCACTGGGCTAAAATAATGGCTAAATGTTCCATCTATTAAATCTCTAAACTTCATGTTATCTTCCTGACTTAGCATAATTACAGGGCTATGAATAAGGTGACCTTGTGGGTTTCTTTCTAACTCGAAGGAAATTTTAAGCAGTGTTTCTGGTAAGATTGAGCTCATTTCCTAATTTTTTTAAAAAAAGTTTTAGATTTACAGTGAAATTGAAGGAGGTACAAGAATTTCCGTGTTCTTCCGACTCCACATGGAAAGGCCGCCTCCCTGTCCACTTGGGCCACCAGAGTGCGTTGGTAGCAACCAATGGCCACCACCAGGGGGTTCCCACCCCTTCCTTCGTAACCCTACCTGATCCTACCCCTACCCCTAGTTCTAAACCCAACCTCCTCTTTTTTTGAAGCATATTTTTAATTTTATTTTAAAGGGTAAAAACAAATAGCAGAGACAAAGACAGAAACAGGGTAACAACAATATATATGGTACAGAATTTCAGGACAAGAATAGTAATTTAACAGTGGTTGTTGTATTACATATTTTCATTGTGAAATCCGTTGTTTAGATGAAGGTCTAGGTATGCAAGATTGGTCAAATAATTAAACCCTAATGCTTACTTTCAATAAATCTTATTTCTTTTCTTGTCTTTTTTTGCTTCTACCTTTTTAAAAATTTATTTTAAAAAATGCTAATTGGTAAGACATTAGAAATGGTACAAAGAAACAGGATGAGAGGCATTCAACCGTGGCTTTGCATTGCACTGCGCTGTCCTTGACGCGGTTGCTCAGGCTGCAGATGTTAGCTTACAGAGTTAGTCAGAGTGAACATTTCAGACATTAACTGCTACTTTAGCAACAACTGATGGAAATCAGCGCTGCAGTCAGCTCAGCTCTCCTGAGTACCTACTTGCACGATTTCCCCCCTTACTTTTTTTCTTTTTTTCCTCTCCATCGTCTTTGTAGATTATTCCTTATGCTCAGTTCCTTTCCATTTTACTCTATCTATTATTCCTTTCAGATCTTACTTATTCTTTCAGGCTCTTACACTAGGGAGACAATAAGCACAACCTCCTTGAGCCCTGTGCTCCCCCAGCCCCCCAGCCCCGCCTGGCCTTCTCATTGACTCCACAGTCTTGCCCTTTCCAGAATGTGCTAGAGCTGGGATACCATCACAGGTAGCCTCTGATACTCCTTTTCTGTCTTAATTTTCCTCCGTATCTCTTCATGGCTGGAGAACTCATCTGTGTTTGGTGCTGAGTAATATTCCATCTGCTGGATGTGTCATTGTTGGATTAGCACAAAGTCCCACGCTGCTAACCGAAACGCCCTTCTTCCTGGCAAGAGCGGTGGGGAACTGAGGCATGGAAACCTCAGGTGTCAGCCTTGTGTGGTCCAGCGTTTTCCAAGGGTGCACTTTTGATGCACCCACCCCCACAGTGCCCAGGTGGCTGTGCTCCTAGTGCTGAGCAGAGAAGTGCACACCCCACCCTTAGGTGGCTGTGGCAACGCCAGGGCCACGCAGGACAGCACCTTCTGGGAAATGCAGACTGCAGGACCCTGGGCCCTGCAGGGATTGAACTCTGGAGTCGTTGCTGTGCCCTGGTAGCAAGTGCCACTGGCATAGCTGCCCGTGCTGAGGGTGAGGGGTGGGGGCAGGGAGTGCGTATGGCAGGTGTCTGTTCTGGAGGCAGCAGCCTGACTCAGTTGGAGCTCGTGGAATAGACCTGGAAGGGAACTTTGGGATTATGCTTTCCCCTACTTTGGAACTGAGAATCGAACTCAGGACCTCTTGCTTTCCAGGCAGGCGCTGTGCCACTGAGCTATATCCCCAGCCCCATGCTTCTAGTTTTGGATTTGCCAGGGGCCAAACCCTGGGTCTTTGTGCTGAACTACATTTCCAGCCCTTTTTTACATTTTATTTTGAGTCAGGGTCTTATTAAACCATTAAATCTCCTGGGATGGGCTCAAATTTATGATCCTTCTGCCTTGGCCTCTCAGACTGAGGGATTTTACTCGTAAGCACTGGTTCCTCTGAGCTGCCCTGAGGTCTGCTCAGAAGCCAGGCTCCTCCATCCCCTGCCCACAGATCCAGGAGGGCAGTGCCATTTTATTCAAGAAAATGTAGCTGATCCACGACTGAGGATGGGTTGATCCTAAATTTTTCCACTTTATGACGGCAGGAGTAATACATGCTCAGTAGAAACAGTACTTGGGGTTGCAAATTTCGATCTTTTCCTGGGCTGGCCATGGTCAATCTCGGTGCTCCTGGTGGACCACGAGGGTGGTGGGAGTGGGGCAACTGAGCCCCCTGTACAGTGGGCGGCGTTGCTGTGACGCCAGGCAGTTTAGGTGCAGCAGATGTGCTTCCCTCTTGTGATCTTTCTTTCTTTCTTTCTTTCTTTCTTTCTTTCTTTCTTTCTTTCTTTCTTTCTTTCTTTCCTTCCTTCCTTCCTTCCTTCCTTCCTTCCTTCCTTCCTTTCTTTCTCTCTTCTTCTTCTTCTTCTTCCTTTTTCTCTTTCTTGCTTTCATACAGGTTCTGCAGGGTCTATAGGGTCTCACTACATAGATCTGATCTGTAGCGATCCTCCTATTTTCAGCCTCCCAAGCACTGGGATTACAGACGTGCGCCACCACGCCCAATCTCAATGGCCATCTCAGTTCACCCCGCCAGCGAGGCTGGCACAGAACACCAGGGATGGAAGCCAAGCCGCTGCACTCTGCCTAAGTAAGCACTTGAGTCCACTAAGCTATCTGGCTGGCCCAATATTATCAATTTAAAGTGTGATTTGTATGACCTGAGCACACTGTAAGTCCAGGAGTACTTGTCCATGACAATCTTCTTAAAGTGGGGGTGAGGGTGGGCTGTGGGGGGGGGAGTGAAACACTCCACCTCCATGGCCCTGGCACCTCCCAGGGTGACGACAGGGCATAGCCAGTCCCTCCTTTGGCCCCGAGCTGAGTGGGCTTGCTTGGTGACAGAGGGGCCGTGAGAGAAGATCCTTCACTGCTGTCCTTACTCTGGACAGACAAAGCCAGAGACCAGCTTGGGCAGCTCCTCAGTGCACCCTAGTGAATGGAGACCTGCCCAGAGGACAAGTGTCTCATGTTCAACAGAGTCACCCCCCACCCCCACCCCCACCCCGTTCCCAGGGCCTCACATGGGCTTGGCTCCCAAGATAGACTGGGGGAATTTTCATCAAACTGTCTTGATGACAGTGGTGATTTTACTGATTCTCCAGCAAAGCTGTCTCTAAACTCTCTTTGCCTCTTCAGTCGTAAGAGAGAGCTATTTTTAGTGAGCATTTGGCTTCCCGGCGCGCCTGGATGGGAGAAGTTAGTTGGGGGCTCATCTTCTCAGCACTGGGGAGGGCATGCCAATCCTGCAGCAGGCCGCCTACCTGGGGTGACGGGCTCTGTGTGTCCCAGGCAGGAGAGAGCAGGGACCTTGCCCACAAGGCCCAGTCCACACGGCCTCTCTAGACCCATCTCGTGTCCTCTGCTTCCTTGAGGTGAAAGTTCTCGGGGGTGTTAGCTCTGAGAGCAGGAGGCTCACCTAGTGCAGTTGTGCTGCTTTCTCCAAGTGTGGACTACTGAGGGATAGGGAATCTAGCTAAGGACGCGCATGCGCACAGATGGATGCACGCACACAGGTGGACGCACGGGCACATAAGGACACGCACGCACGCATGGACGCGCGCGCACACTCAGACGCAGGCGCACAAATGCAGGATGTCCTAGGTCATTTATTTCACTCAATACAGCATCCATCCCAGAAGACTTTCCTAGGAAAAGGATTATCCTTGACCCCACTCAATGACTTCCGGTAAGCCTCTTTTCAATAATTCTTGTGCTTGGCCTTCCATCCTTGCCCACGGTCCAGGCTTGCCAGGAATGCTATGGAGGCAGCCTCGAGAGATTACCCTCCCTCTGGTCAGGGTCTGCATTCTCCACACTTTCCCTTGGGACCCGTGGCACCCTAGCCTGTGCTCTGTAAGAACCTTTTTATGGGAGTTTACTGAGGCATCTGCTTTTGGTTGTTTTCCACCCCCCAGCCCCAAGCCAGCCTGCTCTTTGACTATAAGTCCCACTTTCGCTGTATTCAGAGTTGAGCTGAGTTTTATGCCGTGATGTCTTTCCCCCTACTGCAATGGTGTCTGAATAGAGCCTGCTTCCACTATGTCAGCTAACCTTCAGCTCTTGCCCCTGCCAGCTGCTAGGCAGACAGCGTCTCCTCTGGGAAACAGTGCCTACTTTTCCCTCAAAAGCGTGAGACACCTGTACTCCCACAGCGCTCCTGTGGCACCAGCCAGGGTGCCCGCAGTCCAGTTCAAATCTGGGACCAACCACCTGGAGTCGCGCAGACCCTATGGGTAAAGGGGCAAAGCCTGTAGCAACACCAGGCACAGTCGGAGGTGCAGCCTCAGGTAGGACTGAGGAGGCCACCTGTGCCCTTCTGGAGGCCCAGCTATGACTCCTGGACAGGACTCGAGGGCCCCAGAATGGATGCAGAAACAAAAAATAGAAATGAAAAACTAACATCTCCAAACACCTGGAAACTAAGCAACATGCTTTGAAATCATTTATGAATCAAAGGGAAAGTCCGGGGGGAACAAAAATATTTTAAACTGAAGAAAATGAAGGCACATTGGACTTCCCAGGATGCAGCTCACCCAGGGCTTGGAGGGAAATTTATCCCATTCAGTACTTTTAGGAAAAAAGGAAAAAGCTTCCAGTCAATGTCTAATCTTTAAAGACTTCATGTATAAATGGATGTATCTTGAACATATACTCATAAGTGAAATAAACCAGACCTACATATGCAAATATCGTGTAGTCTCCTTAGTGTAAGGACTCAAAACTGACTAACTAAATTAAATAAATTAAAAATAAATAAATAAATAAATAAATAAATAAATAAATAAATAAATTTTGGGCGGTACCAGGAATCAATCTCAGGACCTTGTGTTTTCTGCATTCTCAAACCCTATAATTTTTTTTTTAGAAGAGTGACTTAAATACAAAATGTATTTAGAAGAGTTAAAAAGTTAATGCTTATTGAAAGTGTTAATGTTTAATTGATCAATCTTACATACCTATATTTATTAATCTAAAGTGATTTGATGATGAAAACATGTAATATAACCATTGTTAATTTTTTCTTATTTTGAAATTCTGTACTATACGTGCTCTTGTTACTGTTTTTCTATCTTTGTTTCTGCTATTTTTACTCTTTAAAATAAAATTAAATCTATAAAAAAAATCTAATCTTTCTTATTGAGAAACTAGAAAAAGATGAGAAAAAATCCCAAAGCCATAATTTCTAAATTAACATTTATATAATTTGCAAAAAATTGATTTTTTCCTTATAATGCTTGGACTTTAGTTTTCCTTTTTTTCTATGACATTGGTTACAGGGCCCAGAGAAAGTCAAAATCACTCAGCATCAGCAAATATTCTTGTCATTTCTCAGATTTGAATAGGAATGAATGCCTTTGATGTGCCATCGGAAAGTAAAATGCTAACAACTTGAAATAGATTACTCTTAATTGCAATAAGCCATTCTAGTCCTTATTCAAGAAAAACTTTAAAAATTAAATGCATATCACGGAGGATTAATGTGTTTTTTATTTTTAAATGGAACCTAGTTAAATGGAGCACAATGCTAATATCATTCCTCTTTAAGTGAGACAGTGATTTTTTGTTTCTTTTGGTCTTGGAGAAGAAATAGAAAAGTAAGAATGGGGTGGGATAGGAGCCAAAGGCAAGTGGTTATGCCTGCTGAAGTGATTTTTTAAAAAATCATTATGATAGCCTTTGTATTTAAACTTGGTAGAAGTCCATTTGTTTGCCAGAGGCCATAGAGAAAGCTACCACAATGGTACAGCTCCCTTAGAGAAATTTCAAAATCAAAAGAACAATTTATATGAAAATCTGTTCAGAAAATAAGCACAAAGTCAGTTCATAGAGAGCATAGCGTCATCGATGTGATTTCCGCGTTTTCAGTATTTCACAGATAACGCTCCCCATCATCTCAGTTTATTCCTTTGTTAACTATTTTTACAGCGGGTAAAGTCAGGCATGTTCAAATAAAATCATAAAAGAAAAAGTTTAGGAAATTCAGCGTTCAGCACGAAAAGAAGGCTAAGAGTCGGCGCGAACCCGGGTCGACCACGAGGTGGAGAGCAACGCAGGCGGGAGCGGCAGCCTGAAGAGCCACGCAGGCAGCCGCACCCAGCGCAGCGGGCATTTCTGACACCCAGCGCTGGAGGCTCGAAGGCCAAGACCAAAGCGTCACAGGTCCGGCTCCTGCGAGCCCACTTCCGGGCTTCCCGACGCTGACCTCCTGCGTGCCCGTCTGTGGGGGAGACAGAACGTACTCTGCATCTTGCTCCCCTGAGACCGGCACTGACCCTCTCTTGGGCCCCAACCTCATGATCACATTTCACCCCAATCACTTCCTGAGGACCCTGTCTCCAAGGACTGTCACACTGTGGGGGTGAGGCTCAAGGTATCCATCTGGGGTGATGCGGAGACAGCTGCGTGCGTGCCTGGAGTAGAGAGGTGCGTGGAATACAGGAGGAGGAGGAGGGTTGTCCAGTGCAGACCTGGCACCAACAGACTTTGGACACAGACATTTCATCTATGGGCAGTTCTTTTTTTATTTTATTTTTTGGTACCAGGGATTGAACTCTGGACCTTGTGTTTGCCAGCAGGCACTTATCCTGTTGAACTATCTCCCTGGCCATAGTGGGCAATTCTTGAAATGAGGTGAGATTGTAAAAACTACGATGAATGTTCAAATTTGAAAATGTCGATCACAGCAAAAGATATAGTGCCATGAATCTCCGTCAAAATAAAATATATCCCTCGCTTCAAACAGTGTGCATTGCGATGGCCGCGTTCTGAAGCAGTTCTGGAAGTCCTTTTCCTGAATATCTTTTCACGGCTCCCTTCATATCCTGAGCCGGTTCAAAACTCTTCTCTTCCATGGTCATTTTGTCTCTGAGGTAGAGCCAGAAGTTGCCATGGTGCCGGATCTGGTGAATAAGGTGGACTGGACCAGAACACAGTACTCGGTGTGGTGTTTTTATGAGCCCGCTCTCCTGTCGGGTGGGTGCGCTCACCATATTTTTGATCACATCTCCTTAGGAGACTCATGAAAGAGCGCTTCCAGAGCCGCTGCAGAACCACAGCGCACGTGTGTTCAGAGGGAGGGGGAGGATTTTGAGAGAGATTTGTGGCAGGTGAGCTACATTCACATTTCACGTTTGAGGTCAGGCTGTGAGTATCCCTGTCAACCCTCCTTGCCTTCTTCTTGGTTTTGCGGCCTCCATGTGACATTCCGGAGGAGAGGCCAGTGGGCTGGACGGTGGGTCACCGTGGTGGGGAGGGGCGGTGCCCAGCTGCCGAGGAGGGACAGGGTGTCCAAGAGCGGCAATAGCCGTGTGAGCTGGAGCCGAGGGACCTGAGAGGACGTCAGAGAGGGGCTTCTGTTTGTATGCCCAGCGGAGCTGGCCCTGGGATCTTCCGGGTGACCAAGTCCTCACCTGGGCTTGGGGCTGCAGGCCACCCTGTCTGGTATAGAGACACCTCCAGTGGTGTGGCCATTAGGGTTAAGCTGGGGCAGTTTGCGTGGTTTGGACAAGAGCGGGGAGGGGTCAGTTAGGGCAGGACAGGAGAGCGGGGCAGGGTAGCAAGGGCAGGGCTGCCTGGGAAGTGGGACCCGATAGGACTTGTGGAAGGTTCCTGGGCAGGGGGCGGAAGGGCAGGGGTGGGGTGCAGAGCTGGACCGAGCTGCCCCCCAAGGCCTCGCTTGCTGGTGTCGGTGGCTACGCGCTGTGTTCCTCCCATGATCTGTCTGCAGGTGGTGGCGTGAGGGCTTGGCCTTATTCAGCAGCCTGCGGATTGGGCTCCCCCGGGGTGCTGCGGGCTGTGCCTCAGGCGGCATCGCCTGGTTCCTGCATGGTTCCCATCTGCTGCATTGCCTGCTGGTATCCTTATCTTTGGCTCTCTCTCCACAGCACAAGCACCGGGCGTCATTCCTCACGGGAGCTTTGGAGCAGCCAGGTGAACCCTGCAGGGGTGGCAGTGGTGGTAGTTAGAGGAGGCAGGGGATTAGGCAGGAGGCTGAGACCTCTCCTCACTGCCTGAGCGCGGGCCTGAGGACCAATTGCTTCATGGTGCAGGTGGCAGAGAGCACGAAGCCGCTGATTCAATTTGTTCTTGGTAGATTTGCAGAGTGAGGCAGGACGAGCAGGCAGCCTCGTGGGTGCGTGCAGAACGCAGGGAGGATGGAATTAGACTGCAGGTGGTCACGGAGCGGAGGCCAGGCGAGAGCGGATGCCAAGCGCAACAGGGGGAGGCTAAAAAAACACACACTTAATTGCTGCAGAAAGTGCTGTGAGAATCAGAACTATATTTGGATTGGAATGGCTTATTGGCAAAATATTTCGGCAGATGCCGGAAGGAGGCGTAATTGGAGGAGACTGCCTGCTCAGATCTCAGAGATCCTGCGTCTGATGCGATTTAACTTTTGCAAGATGGAAGCCATTCAAAAGGTTGGGGGCTACCATATACATTGCCTATAGAGGCTACAGTGGTGTTTTTCTTCTTGAAATAATGTGAAATAATTTCTAATCGCTGGAAAACAGAAGTGGTTCCTGGGAGGGGGTGAAAGGCAGAGAATGACGACCAATGACGTGTCCACCTCCCTATTTAATTTGCCCTTCACATTGGCACGCCTGAAAGTTAAATAGTTCCTTTCCCTCTCAAGGTAAATTAGGTATCCGAGAGCCCCAGTGAAGAAAACTGACTCTATCATTTCTAAGGAGGGTGAAACACTGCGCTTGAGGGTCATAACATTTGCACAGCACATTGGGATGCATCTTTAGGGGCCACTGGAACAAGGACGGGGCCGCCTGACCATCCCTCTTCCCCAAGAATTGCCTTGTCACCCTCAACCACTGTGACCCACTGATGTTCTCTTTGGCCCCACTCCTAGTATAGCTGGCAGGTCAGTGGAGAGTTACTTGTCCCAATGTGTAATTTTTTTCATTCCTACTGGGTGTAGAGAAAGGGTCCAGGGACCATGGCAATGTGTCAAAGGTGAATTGCAGATTCCAGGCGGGGTGGTTGGGGTGGTTTTGGCCTAGTAAGTCCTGCAAGTAGCGGATGCGTTGGAGGGGAGTGGGCTTCTGGAAAGTGCTGGGATCCTGGAGACACTGCACTCATAGCGGTCGACCCACCAACGAGTCCAGAGTGGAGTGTACTGGTGGGAAGTGGAGCCCGGATGACAGAGGTAGGCCCACTGTGTATTATGGCTTGTAGCTAGATGTCCCTAGAGAGCCTCATAGGCCTGTAAGTGGGGCTTTTGCCCATGATTGGATCATGGATGAGTGCTGTACTATGGGTATGATGGTCGGATTAGTCTGTTGATTTAGCAGACTTCTGGGTATGGGTCATGGGAAGACCCACCCTGGGTGTGGGTGGGATCAACTAACAGACTCGTAGCTTGAATGGAATAAAAAGGGAAGGGAAGGTGCCCATCTGCCCTGCCATGGACTGTTTCTCTTCTGCCAGGCTGCCCTGCCTTGGAGCCAGGTGACTATGCACTGAAACCTTTACAAATTGTGAACTAAAACAAACATTTTCTCCTTTAACTTTTTTTTTTTTTTTGTCTTTTTTGAGACAGGGTCTTGTTGTGCAGTTCAGGCTGGCCTTGAGCTCACTTTTGTAGCCCAGGCTGGTCTCGAACTCACACCAATCCTCCTGCCTCAGCCTCCCAAGTGCTGGGATTACAGGCATGCACCACCAGGCCTGGCTTAACTTTTTTTTTTTTTTTTTTTTTTGGTACCAGGGTTTGAACTCAGGACCTTGTGCTTGCCAGGCAAGTGCATATTCTACTGAGCTATCTCCCTGACCCTCTTCTTTAACTTGTGAGTGTTGGGTATTTATCTCACCAGTGAGAAAGTAACTAAGACACTGAGAGTGTTAGGAGAAGGGTACATCTCTCTCCCAAGTGCCCCCCTTCTCTGTTTCCTGCACCTGACTTCTCTGCCATCTTGTTTCTGTCTTGGAGACAGCTGACCACAGACCAAAACTGAACCAACACAAGCCTGTCCTTCTTCAGCTTGTGGACCTCAGGTCTTGTGTCTGGTGGCAGAAAGTGACTAAGGCAGAGATTCTCTTCATCTCTCCACAGACCCTGAGAAGTAGAGAAAAATGGGGGAGACAGGCAGGTGAAACAGAGTTGAGGGCTGATGGGGAGGCGTGTGGTGAGAGAAGAAGGAAGGGTGCTTCTAGGGTTCTGACTGCCTGGTCAAGTCAAGTACAGCCCGTGCCTTGGGGCCTTGGTCAGACTTCTTTTGCTTCAGAAAATTACTTCAGAAAACTTCAGGAGGAGAGGTTTATTTTGGCCCTGCTCTATTGGATGGCCCCACCCACATTCAAAGCAGGTCTCCCACCCAGTTGGCTTTCTCACATGCCAGTCATCTCTGGAAATGCCTGACAGACACACTTAGCAGTGGACGTAGCTAGTTTTCTAGACTTTTCTCAATGCATGTGAATTGACAGTCAAGATTGACCATCACACAGCGCATGGCTAGGACCCCCTTCCCAAGTTCTTTGAGAAATCCTACTCAAAATAATTCCCTCAGGCTTGTTCAACTTGAGTTCTAGAGCTTTCCAAAGGAATTCTTCACTGAGGCACAAATTTCTCAGCCCTACAGCTGTAGTCACAAATCCTAGGTGGTGCAGAGACCGTGGATCTGTCACCGATGACAGGCCACTCCATAAGGGCTTCAGGCAGCCTCACAATCATCTGCTCTTCCTTCAGTGCCTGTAGGAAAGCAGACTGTGGGAGGACAGCATACCTCAGTGGAAGAGTGACGGAGAAGATCAAGGTCTAAACCTGTGCCCCAACAAGCCATGGTGACCCAGTTTGTTCTTTCTCCCTCCCTGTGGAGGGGGCAGGATCTGGAATACTTGCAGCTGGGACAGTGCTCCCAGTTCCTAGCTCACTGTGCAACCCCTCCCTTGGCTGGCCTGAGCTGTGCCTTCCTGCCCACGCCTCCCCTCTGCTCCTCATGAAGGTTTGGTGACTGCTGATTGGTTCCCATTTCTATAACTTTGTCCTTTCCAATATATTTTATACAAATGCTATAATGAAGGAAAAGACCTTTGGGGTCACCTGGTCTTAGCCTAGGTAGTGCTCCCGAGATCTTGGCAAGCTGTCTTATGGATTGACAGACAGGCCATTTGTTTTAGCCACTGAGTCAGAGCCCACAGGACTGATGAACCAGAGTTTGTGTCCTAGTTCACCTTTTAAAAATGTTTTGGTTCCTTCCAGTTAGGGGCATTGACAAATAGAGGTGATGTTCAGACACAGATTTCTGTGTAGGCTTCGGTTTTTCTTTCTCTGAGTTAAGTGTTGTGGAGTGGAGTTGCTGGCTGGCATCAAGTCCATGTTTCATTTTTACACAAAGTGCCAAGGTTGATTTCAGATGGTTCTGCCCATTTTGTTCCTACTATGGCATGAATGATCTCACTGGCATCCTCAGGATCCTCATTGCTCTATTTTATCCTACTTTGCATTTCCAGAAGTGGCTACAGACAGGAAAGGCTTTTCTGGTTACTTATTTACCCCTTGGACACCCATTTCCATGACTGCACAGCTCTGCACGGCTTTATCTCTCTGAGAGCTCCTTCTGTAGTCGAGATGGTACCAGTGTGTGGTATCAGAATTTCCTTTCCACCCGTTTAGCCGTCTTTTAGAAAGCTGAGATTTTCAATTTTTTGTCAAGTTCAATTTAGCACATTTTTTTCTATTATGGAATGTGTCTTTGGTGGTAGTCTAAGAACTCTACAGCAAACCCTAGTTCCTGAAGAATATATACATATATTTCTATGTTTGCAAGTGATACATGCATGCTGGTGGGCAGGGTTCTACCACTGAGCTCAGTATAGTTTCGTGTTTAGTTCTGTAGTCTACAGTGGGTTCATTGTAGCATCCAGGAGGTGAGCCTGTATCCTTCGGTCAAGCCTTGTTTCTTCACCTGTGAATATATAATTAATTCCACAGCACTTGTTGAAAGCCCCGTCTTACTGTCCTCCCTCCGCTGAAGTACCCCGAGGTCTGTCTCCGACGCTAGTTGGCTCCACTGCAGCGGCTCTGTTTCCTAGTTCTCGCTTCTGGTCATTGAGCTGTGTGATTGGCTTTCCGCCAGTGCCACCTTAGACTTGATCATTCAGAAAGTCCAGCCCCTCACACTTAGTTCCCGCCCTCCCCTGCCCCTTCTCCTCCTTCGCCCTGCCTCCCTCTCTTCGTCCCTCCCTCTCTCTCTGTCTCTATCTGTCTCTCCTTCTCTCCATCTCTCTGTCTCTCTTTCTCTCTTTTTCTCTCATCTTTTTAAGACGGGCTTTACTGGCCTTGAGCTCACACTGTAGCTCAGTCCTCTGAATGCTAGGATTATAGGCACGTACCCCTATATCCAGCCTTCTCACACTTTATTCCTATAAAAATCATATTACCTCTTCTTTCTCTTTAGCCATTCTATGTAAATTTTAGAATAATTTTATCTACATGTACAAAAAGTCTCCCTGAGATTTTAATAAAATTCCATTGACATCATACCAATTGGAAGAGGAGTGATATCTTTACTTTTTCAATTTTCTATTATAAAACACTGTAGCCATATTCATTTAGGTCTTCCACTTCTTTCATCAGAATTGTTATCAATACACAAATTCTGTATATATTTTGCTACATTTATACAAAGGGTTTTATTTTCAAGCAATTATAAATGACATCATATTTTCAATTTCTGTTTTATGAGTTCACTGTTAGTATAGAGAAAGAGTTGATTTTGCTTGCTGATATTGGGTCTTATTGTACTGAAACCTATCTATCTATCTATCTATCTATCTATCTATCTATCTATCTATCTATCTATCATCTATCTATCACCTATCTATCTTTTGCTGTTATTGTTGTTTGTTTGCATTCATTTTTGGTAGCCATGAGGATTGAATCCAGTGTCTTGGTCCTGAGCTACATGCCAAGTTTTTCAGTGTTTTATTTTGAGACTGGATCTTGCTAAACCCCCATGGTGCCCATCTTGGACGCAAACTTGTGACACTCCTGTGTTGGCCTCCTGAGTGCCAGGATCTGAGAGCATCAAAACTAGAGCCAGCCTCGTTCTTTACCCCTGTGTTAGGGTTTGGGTCTGGATGCGCCCACCAGACCTCACGGGGTCACAGAGCTTTCTCGAATGTGGCTGAATATAGAGTGTGTGACTGAGTCGCAGCGCAGTCCTGGATGAACCTGGGCCAGGCCACAGGCTGGCCGGGAGCGGCCTTGATCCCAGTAGCCTGGCTATAACAAGAGGGGTGGAAAGAGGCTCTTTCACTGCTTTTGCTGTCTTTCACTGCCACAAACTGTTGCCCCTCTGTCAGGTGTCACTCTACCTTGGAGTGAAACTATGCCTTGGACGATGAACTGAACCTCTACAAACCCTGAGCTACATGAAACTTTCTTCTTTCAACATTAGGTTGTAGCTCTGTGGCACAAGTACCAGCCTGGCAAGTGCAAGGTCATGAGTTTGAACCCCAGTCCCACAAAAACAAACAAACAAACAAAAACATTAGTTGCTGTCTATTTTATCTCAGCAACAAGAAAAGGAATCCAGATACCTTGACTTGTAGATGCCTTGGGATTTTCTGTGTGCATAATCATGTCATCTGTACCTAGGGACAGTTTCATTTTTTCCTTTCCAATTTTCATACATTTTACATTTTTATGTTTTAAAGAGAATAAAAAATAGTTTTTAAAAAATGAGAGATTAAACAAACGAATAGGAATTCAACAGTGGTTGTTACTTTGCATATTGTCTTCAAATTAGTTGTTCAGATTATGAGATATAAGCATGCAAAATTGGTCCAAAAGGTTCTAAAAAATAAAAATAAGAAAAAGATTGAGCATGAACTGCTCCTGTCACTAGACGAGCAATCAGCAGTACAATTATCCAAGCTACTGTGTATATGTAGATGCATGTATCTTTCCCTTTTCCTTCCTTCCTTTCTTTCTTTCTTTCTTTCTTTCTTTCTTTCTTTCTTTCTTTCTTTCTTTCTTTCTTCTTTTGTTCCTTTCATCATCTTGATTTTTCCTTTCCTTTGAACAGATTCTTTCCCTTTTACAGAATCTACTGTACCTTTCAGATACAGTAGATTCTGTAAAATATTTACTCTTTTAGGTTCTTACACTAGGGAGACAATACAATGTTTATACATGTGGGCCTGATTCATTTCACTTATGAGTATACCCTCTAGTTGCACCATTTAGTATAAAAGCTTCCTTTATCTTTATATAATTGTATAATACTCCATTGTATAAAAAATGCTACATCTTTTTCTTTTTTTATCCATTCCTCAGTTGATGGGCATTTGGGTTGTTTCCAAGATTTAGCTAGGACAAATTGTGCTGCTATAAACATGGGTGCACATATATCACTATGGTACGATGTTTTCAGGTCTTCTGGAAAAATACTCAGAAGGGGAAGAGCTGGGTTGAATGGAACCTCCGATCCCAACTTTATGAGGAATCTGCACACTGATTTTCACAGTGGTTGTAGCACTCTACATTACTACCAACAGTGGAGCTAGGTTCCTTTTTCCACACAGCTTCTCCAGCATTTGTTATTGGTTGACTTTCTGATGATAGCTGTTGTTTCTGGGGTGAGATGGAAGCTCATTGTTTTTTTTTTTTTTTTTTTTTTTTTTTAATTTGCATTTCTTGAATGACCAATGAGGTTGAACATTTTTTCATATTTTTTTTGCCATTCGTATTTCTTCATCTGAGAAGTGTATGTTCATCTCAGATGCCCATTGTTGGACTTGGTCTTTGAATTTAGGGGATTTGATTTTTAAAATTCTTTATATGATCTAGATAGGAGTCCTTTTTCTGAGGGACAGCTGGTGAAATGTTCTCCAAATTAATGGGTTTTCTTTTTTGTTCTGTTAGTGATTTCTTTTGACGTGCAGAAACTTTCCAAAAAGATGAGATTTACTTATAAAAATAAAAGATGTTGATTCTTTTATTTTTATGTATTTGGTATAGGATCACACCATGCAGCTCAGACTTGTAGTGATACTCCTGTTTCAGCCTTCCCAGTGCTGGGATTACAGGCATGTGCCACTATGCCCAGTCTTGATGGTGAGCTCAGCACACCCTGAGTGGGTCTGGCGTGGCATGCAGTACTAGGGATTGAACCTGGATCCTTGTGCTTGCCTAGGTGGGTGCTCAGACCACCGAGCTATCTCCTCAGCCCTATCTGTTGATTCTTTGAGGTATTTCCTGTGCAGTTTTGTTTTTGTTCATGAGCTCTTTGTCTATACATGTTTTCAATGCTTCTACCTACTTTTTCTCCCAGTAGATTTAGTGTTTCTGTTTTCATATTTAAATCTTTCATCATTTTGGCTTTGGTTTAATGCATGATGATAGATGTGAGTGTAATTTTAGTTTTAAGCATGTTTTCCCAGTGGAAAGCCAGTTTTCCCAGCACCACTTATTAAGGAGGCTATCTTTCTTCCAGTGAATATTTGACCCCTTTGTCAAAGATAGGGTGGCTGAGTGTGTTTGTAGTTGTGTCTGCATTTTCTAATCTGTCCCACTAATCCTCAACTCTGTTTTTATTTTTCACCAGCTGATTTTATCAAAGTAGATTTATAGTAGAATTTCTTTTTTTATTTAATTTATTTATTTTTTTTCTTATTTCAGAACCCTTATTTGTTTATTCACTCATTTTTATGGCCGGCTCAGCCCGCGCCCTGAGGAGAGGGATGGCACAGCATGTGGTGCCGGGGATTGAACCGTGGTCCCTGAAGCCACCCAAGCTTTCCCAAGCAGGCGCTTTAGACCACTGAGCCATCCCGCCGGGCCCCTATAGTAGAATTTCAAGTTTGAATTGTGATGCTTCCTGCTATTCCTTTGTTGCTTAGTGTTATGGTTTGTGGATAGTTGTCCTCCCAAAGCCTCATGCAGTCACAGGGCAGGGACTTCTAGAGTTTGAGACTAACTCACACTGGGATTATGTGCCTTAGTACTGCTGGGATTATGGATGTGGTCTGAGGTAGGTATCCTGAGGCATAGAGCCTGAATGTAATATAACAGAAACAGAAAAAAAAAAAAGACTCTCTTGCTGTTGCTTTCTGTTGCCCTGGTTGGTTGGTTGCCTCTGTCACCATTGTTGCTGTCCCGCCACCATGAGCTGCTGTTCTCTACCGTGTGCCAGTCTGCTTTGCAGCTGGCCAAGTATGGACTGAAACCTCTAGTAACTGTGAGCTAAATAAACCCTTCCTCCCTTCCTTCCTTCCTTCCTTCCTTCCTTCCTTCTTTCCTTCCTTCCTTTTGGGTGTTGGGTATTTGTCCCAGCAATGAGAGAAGAGTAACTGAGACACTCAGGATTGCTTTTGTTATTCTAGATCTCTTCTGGTTCAAGATGAATTGTGGGATTGTTATCTCTAGATCTGTGAGGTATACTAGTGGCATTTTAACTAAGATTTCATTGAATTTGTGTAACAGTTTAGGGATTATAGTCATTTTCACAATGTTCTTCCTATTCATGAGCAAAAAATATCTTTCTATTTTCTGAAAGCCTCTTCTATCTTTTTTTTTTTTTTTTCAAAGTAGTGCAATCTTATTGTATAAATCTTTTACTTCTTTTGTTAAATTGATTCCTTAGTATTTTACCTTTTTTGGGATGTTATTGTGAAAGGTGTGGTCTTCCTAATTGTCTCTGTGTGTTTGTTGTTTGTGTATAGATTTTTTTCATGATTTAATATTTTTATTGTTTAAATTTAACAATGGTTAGATTACACATTTTCATCATTAGATCAGTTTAGATTAATAGATATAGGTATATAAGATTGATCAAACAATTAAACATTAACACATTCAATCAACATTACTTTTTTTTTTCTTTTCCCCTTTCTTTTTTTTAAAAGTTGACATATTGCATATTGTTCTCACAATCGTTCTACAGAGTACACAGTGTGTGGGCATGAACCACCTCCTTATTGATGTTGCTTAGAAAAAAAATAAAAAAAATAAAAGGAAAAGAATATACTTCTCTTTGGACTAAGAGGAAGCAGATACATACACAGTCAAATGTTCTGCAATTGCAGTGGGCCACCAGTGAAGCTTGTAATGTTAAAGGCTATTGAATCTAAGCCTCCTAAAGCTCATCTCGGGCCAGGGAGATAGCTCAGTGGAATAAGCACTTGCCTGGCAAGCACAGGATCCTGAGTTCAATCCCTGGCACCCCAAAATAAATAAATTAATTAAAAATAAAAACTAAAGCTCATCTCACCAATCTAGCTCTGCATTTCATGCATTGTAATTAAGCCTTTTTTTTTTTCCTTGCTGGGGAATCAAGGGCAAGTCGAAGCAAGACCTGTATAACAAAACATGCATTTTTTTGTATCTTCCAGGGTCAAATCCCCTCAGGATTAAGTTTGGGACCATATACAGTAATTTGTAGGACTGTTAGTGTTAGCCTTCAGGACAAGTCACGGCCATTGCTTGACCAGTTTGCTTTCAGTGAAAGCCTGAGAGAATGTTTTTTCTCTGAGTGACTCTCCTTAGACACATTATAGTTCATTAATCCCTTTCCTCTGAGGTCCCATAATCTCCTTGACCAGGAAATTTGGGACACCTCTGAGTTATAGAATATTACAGAAATGCTATTGATTTTTGAGTGTCGACTTTGTACCCTTATATGTTGTTGAATTTGGTTATTAAATGTACAAGTCTTTTGGTGAGGTTTTTAGACTCTTCTATGTAGAGTATTATGTCATCTGTTGATAATGATTTTACTTCTTCTTTTCCAATCCTTATTCCTTTTATTTCTCTCCCTTCTAATTGCTCTAGTAAATGTTTCCAGAATCCTGTATTGAATAGGAGTGATGACAGTGAACATCCCTGTGTTGTTCTTGATTTTAAAGTGAAGACTTTTAGTTTTTGCCCACTTATTATGATGTTGGCTGTTGGTTTATCATGGATGGCTTTTATCAGGTTGAGGTAAAGACCATCTATTCTAACTTTTTGCAGGATTTTTATCATGAATATCTGTAGGACTTTGTGAGAATCTTTTTCTGCATCTATTGATATGATCATGTGATTTTTGTCTTTGGCTCTGCTGATGCGGTACATTACATTTATTGATTTGTGCAT